>PVKS010000741.1:0-173167 GCA_004027875.1 Aplodontia rufa | reverse complement strand
ATACATATATATAAATACATACATAAATAACTTGAAAACAAAATATATGCATATATTTTCAAGTCTTCATTAAAAATTACCTATGGGGGTCTTAGCACTAAGTTGTGTAAAACAGGAGAAAAAAAAATTTTCCTTAGCTCAATGGTTCAACAAAATAGAAGGATTAGGGAGTTTACATTGGAAAAGAATAAATAGAACTATGCATATTTGAAGGGCAATTCCATGGAAGAAAAAATATACTTATTTTTGTTGCTCTGAAAAGCAGTACTGGCATAAGTAAAGGATACACAGGCTTTACTTAGCTTAAAAAAGGAGACTGTGGGACAAGTGACACGGTGGAGGAATGGAAAGGTTGACTTCCAGCAATAGAGAGTGGTCTGTTACTTGATGTGTCCAAGCATTTGGTGAATAACTATCTGGGGCAGAGTATACATTAAATAAGAGACTGAACAGGATGAGCTGCAGGGAGAATAACCCCCCTACCCCCCCTTCCTTCTTTCCTTCCTTCCTTCCTTCTTCTCTCTCTGCTTCTCTTTCACTGTCTGTCTGTTTCTCTCTCTCTCTCTCTCTGACCCCCCATTCCTTTTTTTCCATGGAGAATTGAATCCAAGGGCATTTTACTACTGAGCTATATTACAAGTCCTTTTTATTATTAGGCAGTGTCTCACTAAATTTCTGAGGCTGGCCTTAAACTTGTGATCCTCTGACCTTGGCCTCCTGAATCATTGATGCTACTGGCATGTAACACCATGCCTGGCTGTAGGCAGAATTTCTAAAGATGCTCTCCCAAAACATTAAGATAAAAACTGTATCCCAAAGGGACAGATCCAAGCTTATGTCTTAAAAGCAGAGAGCTTTCTCCTTTCTCCTGCCTCCTGCTAACGGCCAGTAAGGAAGACAAAGAAGGGCTTGAAGTGCCATTGCTGGCTTTGAAAATGGAGAGGAGTGGGAGAAAGACTTATACATCGTCTGTGAGCAGTGATCAGTTCCTCACCAACATCTAGCCAGGGAAGGGACTCTCAGACCTATATAACCAGGAGGAACTGGATTTCACCAGTAATGACAATTAGTTTGAAAGTGGATTGTTCCTCAGAGCCACCAAATGAGAGCCCCACCCAATGACACCTTGATTTTGGCCTTGTGGACCCTGAGTAGAGTCCCTAGCCAAATTCACCCAGTAAATATGTGTTTCAAACCATTAAATTTGTAGTAATTTCTGCGTTGCAATAGAAAACCAATTAAAAACAACTTACAAATGCATTTCAAATATGCATTTCAACTCTAAAATTTAAAAAGTTCCATCCTGATTTGGATAATGATGTATCAGTATAGGTTCGTTAGTTTTAACAAATGTAATTCTCTGGTAGAGGATGTTGACTACAGGGGAGGCTGTGGTTGTGGGGAGGGGAAAAAGAGTATATGGGAAATCTCTGTATCTCCTCTCAATTTTGCTGTGAACCTAAAACTATTTTACTTTTTTTTTTTTTTTCTGGGGATGGTCTGTAACCATAGTGACTCAGGAATCTGAAGAAAGAGGATAATAAGTTCAAGGCAAGCCTCAGCAACTTAGAGAGACCCTGTCTCTAAATAAAAACAATTTAAAAGGATTGAAGATGTGGCTCAGTGTAGAGTGCCTTAGGGTTCAATCCCTAATGCTGGAAAATAAATAAATACACAAATAATTTAAAAATAAAAACAATAGCTTTAAAAAAAAAGATTTATCCATGTCCAAAAACGACTAAGCAGGAAAGAGGTTTCACATGACATTAGTAACTATATATTTATGTATTTTAGTGTACTCGTTTATTTATTTATTCCCTACTCTAGTCCAAAATTAAGTAAAATGGCTCAGGGAAAGGTTACTTTCTTGTAGTGTAAAAGTCCCACTTTTCCAGGTAAATAAACAGGAAATGAGCAGGAAAGCTGCTTGGTCAACAGAGCCCTTTGGATATTCACACTGCTGTTTTATCCACCCCACCGGTCTGGGCTGAGAACAAAGCTCTGCATTGATTGGTCATTTCCCACGTCAATCACTTGCTGAGCGAGTTCTTCCGGTTGGAATGAGGGCTCCTTCCTGTTTCAGTGGAGGCCTTTCAGAGGTGAGAGAAGATGTGCCAAGGGCTGTCTGGAGTGCTGGAGCTTTGCCTAAGGTGAATAATCGGCTGGAGGAACTGACGTTTCAGGCGCTCTACTTCCAACTCTGGGATAGGTTTCCGATTTCTGAAAGAATTGAGAATGATGCTTTTCATTGTTGAGGGCAGCAATGTGAGCTTGAAGACCTGCCTAGCACTCTCACCTGGCAACTGTGCCTCCCCACACAGGGTGGAGACTTGCTGCCTTGGTCCCATTTGCGCTCTGGAACTTCTGTATGAACAGTATTTTGCTGCCCTCCCTGGTCAGTGGCTGGGTTCTCTTAGTCTTTTCTCTTTACAATTTCTTGTCTAAGTTAAGTTTTTCCCATTGTGCTAGACTTTTTCTTATCCATACTTATTATATAACTCCATTGTGTGGTTTAGTTATCTGGTTTCCTCTCTTTTCTTTTAAAGGGGGGGGGGGAGAGAGAATCATTTTTATTTAGTTTTTTCATGTGGCTTTCTTTGTTGGATACTTTGTTGTATACTGGGTGCTGGGTTTAAACCTGTGTCCTCATGCTTGCCAGGCAAGCGCCATAACTGCTGAGCCACCGCTATAGCCCCTGGTTTTTCTCTTTGTAGAAAATGGAATTCATATAAAAATTAGGCTGAGTGTCTTGTCCTTTCTCTCTTATTCTCCATGTGGAGCACAACTGTAGTAAACCTACTGGATAATGTTTTGACTGGCAAGCTAGATAATTGTACTAACTTTTTCCAAAATTGAATTGCTGTGCCTAGAGTCACAACTGGTTCAACATCTAACATCAATGGTGGGAATAAGCTAAGAGGAAAAATATGAAAGCCATTGAGATTTCAACTACAAACCTAGCATATTTCAAACTCAATTTTATTTTTTAGAGCCACACGTTATTTCTAAAAATTCAACAATTTTTGTGTTTTCCCTTTAAAGAGGAACTAAAGCTAAGTAAAGGCCAAGAAAAAAGTTTTCTCAATAGTTCAAATAAAGAAATGTAGAAGGACATCTGAGAACACGCATGATGGCACAGGGATGAAGTCCAGAGGAGTCTACACTGTAACTGTCAGCACTATACTTACATTAACAATTTAGCTTCAGCCATATTGATAGTCATGTTAAATTACTATCAAAATTTTAAATTTTCCTAATTTTATAAATTTGATTTTCTTTAATTTGCAATTTGGAATTTTTATGAATTTATAGTTGCCTAAGGAAATTATATACTGTAGTAGGGCTTATTTCTTATTTAATTAACAATAAAACTAATTTAATACTGGGCTTCTACAGAAATATTTTCCTTTATAAAGGGTTTGCTGAGGTTTGAGATTCAACTAGTTAAACTAGTATATTCCTTATGTGAAAGCACAGGGCTAGAGACAGTGTAAATCATTGAGAGAGAAAAAAATAATTTTCGCTCTATCCTTTCTGAGTTCTTAGCTAAAACCTTTTGTAACAAAAGACAGATTAATAGAAGAAAACCAAACAGAAGTCTCTTGTGTATACTTCGGAGACATCCAGAGAAATCAGTGACTCAGTATGATGTGGTTTTGAATTCAGGCTTAAATACTATTTTTAGCTGAAACTAAGAAAAAAGGGGTATGGAGAAGGCCAGTTTGGCAGTGTTGACCAGTAAAGGTTCAGTAACTGAAGAAGCAATTTATTATGCAGATTTAAGTAGGTCCTTTCTCCATTGACCAGATCCTCTAGTGATTTAGGATCATCCTTTCTACCTCGTATGAAGAAAGAGATGCACAAATGGAGATTTCCTTTACAAAAGTGTGATTTTTATTGTTTTCAATATTTTATCATTTCCCAAAAATAATTAACTCTAAATGATTCTTATTCCAAAGAGGCATACTTGGGAGTGGACCATTTTGATCTTCTGGAGTCATATTTTAGGGGGACACATTCTGGTCCATATCATCAGCAACAGTTGTTGAATTACATAAACACAATATTTCAAATGTGACTCTTGAAGTCCTTTTGTGTAAGTTTAATCCCTAAATTCGTATGTTGATGGTATCTGGAGGTGGGGACTTTGGGAGGTAATTAGGGTCTGATGAAGACTTGAAGCCCAGGCCTATGATGGGATTAGTAGATTTAAAAGAAGAGGAAGGGAGACCTGACTAGCTAACTGTGTTTCTCACAATGTGCTGCCCTACTCCCTGTTATGACACAGCAAGACCTTCCACAAATGTTGACACTGAGATATTTCCAACTTTCAGAACATGAGAAATGAAATTTTTCTTTATAAATTATTCAGTATATGGTATTCTTTTTTGGCAGTGAAAATGGACTAAGACAAAAATGAATTTGGTAATTTACACTTTAGTTTTTTTCTATTTTTTTATTAAGAAATTTATTTGTTGAACATTCAAACATGCTTCTAATAAAACATTATATATATAAATTCTGAAAATTACATTTATCCCCTACAGAATGGAAATATTCACAGTATTTTCTGGCTAAAACAATTCAACAACAGATTTATGATTTTTTTTTTCAAATTTTATTTATTTTTTCTAAATTAGGTCATGAACGCTTACATTTTCATTGAGTTTTCAGCAGGAAGGAAAATGTTTTGTGCAGCTGCATTTTTACATTCTTATAGTTTGGTTGTGGCCAAGTGCCAGCATGGCAGATGGGATGCAAAGCTTTGTTGTTGAGAATTAACAATTATTCCAGACCCAAGTAAGCTTCTTAGTGCAGTCATATAGAATGGAAAGAAATGAGATGATTGTAGGTGAATTTGAGAACAGTGAGAACGCTGGCCGCCTAGATCCCTGTCCTGTAAGCTCCCATAGATGATTTGCCAAACGATTTTACCTAAGTCATGCAGAGTGTTATTGTGGAAACTCAAATTTTGTTTAAAAAGATGTTTATTATATTCAGACAAAATTATGACTTAGAATCAATTTGAGAATATTGGTCTTGCTCACTGTTAAAGGTGTAGAAGTAGCATCATTGTCAGGCTCCACAAGAAGCTAGGGAGCTAAAGATTGACTCCTCTAAGAGGATCAAAGACTCCATCTTGACCTACCTATTTCACAAGGGCTTGGAGAAAGAGGAACACAAAAGAACTTTCACGTAGTATAAATGCATTTTGCTTTGCGTCTCAATACCGGAGAGAGAGAAACAAGTGAAGAACTGTGATATAGTTACATTTAAATATGGGTATTTAAAACATAGGTGGAAATGAAAATGACAAATGTGGAAAGTCTAGAAAGAGGTCTAAGTTTCAGAAAGAAAATGTGTGTCCCAACAGCTTTTAAATATTTACTGAAAAACCAGTATCTATATATATAGTTTTTGCAACAATCAAAAGAGGAAAAAACTAGGTGGTACTTAGAAAATGAAAATTTTTACATTTATTATTTTTTGATACCTTGATTTGGGACATTTTTCATATTCAAATTATGAAAGTAATCATGCCAGTTAGAAGAGTCTGCTTGTCCAAGTCAGCATGTAGCTATCTATGTCTGTGTTACATGCAGCTCCTAGACGGTCATGGCCAACAGGAGCTGTGTTGAGTTCACCTTCCAAACTGTTTTGAAGACTGGCTAATGTTTCAAAATAACTTTTAAAATGAAAAACCTATAAAAATAGTAATGAGTATGTATAGTAACTAAAGGAGATTGTATTTGCTGATTTTTCTGTTTCTTTCATTTCCTTTGCCCTACTTGTCTTTCCTTTCACCACTTGAATGAAGCCCCATGTGAGCCACTGGATCTGGTTTATTTTTAAATGTTCAGTGAACTCATAAAATTAGAGTGTGATGGGACTTTCTTCTGACATTCCATGTATGTCACTGCTGGTCTGGAATGTGTCTGCTTCCAGGTCAAAATAAAACACAAAATCCCCAATCCAGAAAAAATGAACATCGGGGAACCCCAAATCTCTAAATAACAAGGCTCCTCATCACAGACAGAAGGTCTTTAATAGCATGAAGAATTAGTGTTTGAGAGTCAGTTTGAAAGGATGTTGGGGTCACAACAAATTCCAGTTGTAAAGAATGTTGGTAAATTCTTTGAGGAATTTGCTCTGAGCCGTTTAGATAGATAGCCATTCTGTTTTCTCCAGAGTCATGAATTGTCATAATTATTACTTCTTTCGAAGCTTGAGTAACAATGACTAGGAAATGCGTAACTAGCTCCTGTCAATTAATTGCCTAACTTTAATCTGAGATTATATTTGATTTCAGAGAATGGTTTTAAAAGCATAATATTTAGCCTTTAAAATTCTATAGTTAATGATAATAAATATGCTAATCAAGACATAAATCAAATTTATTTCTTTAGAAAGGCCACTTATTTCACGTAGCTTTCTAGAAAAAAAGAAATATAGACTGCTTGTTTAAAGAAGCATTGATTTTTTTGTATGGTAAAAGGAAAGCAGGGTTAGACAAATTGAGTGAAATAAGTATTAGAATATAGAAAATTGCTATTTTATCATGTTAATTATTTTTATTAATATAGGTAACTATGACAATATGTTCTTCACATAAATAATTACATAAATTTCAGATATCTTATTTGAGTAAATTTCAAGATCAGAAATTTATAATAATAATTTTATTTTTATAACATTTTCGTTGACGGCATGGGATAAAGAATATAATAAATGCTTTCATGGAAGTAGAAAGGTGTCGATGATGATGAAAGTGGCAAGAGAATCCATGCTGAACGCAGTGTATTCTTAATGCTTGAGCCTACTGCTATCTCAACTGCTCCTCTCTATCATTTTTTCTTTTTTGTCAACCAGAGCTTCTCTTCATTTTCTTATCAGAGTTTACCATAGCATTCAGGGGCTTAAAATATAAGGTAAATTCAGAAGCCTTTTTAAATTCTCAAGGTAAAATGATTTTAAAAAGAAGTGGGGAGAGTGAAATAAAATATATAAAAATAGAGGACCTGAATAAATATTTATGGAACAGCAAAACCCTCAAAGTAGTTGGGTGGAATGGCTAACCCTGGAACTCTGGAGGCTAAGGCAGGAGCGCCTCACAGCCTCAGCAACTTAGTGAGACCCTACCTCAAAATAAAAAAATGAAAAGGGCAGGGGTATAGCTCAGTTGTAGAGTTCCCCTGCATTCCATCCCTACTACTGCAAAACAAAATCTATTTAAAAAACTGCAAAAACAAAATCTATTTAAAAAACATCATTGGTAGAATCACAAAACTCTAAAACCAGTAATCAGTTCAATTAAAATTTTCAGTGAATGAATCCTGCCAAATCCACCAATTTAATGACCTTAAATGTAATATTGAGACAATTTCCACATTCACATATGGATTTGGAAATTGCTTGAAAAAGCTCCCTGAAAGTATCCCTTGCTCCAAAGCATTTTGAAGTCATGGTTAGGAAGCACAAGATTTGTGCTAGATACTATGGTAGGGATTACGTCTAATCTTCAGAAGCAACTCTTCCAAGCTTTATATTTTGAAGATGAGAAATGAGATTCAGAGAGGCTAGGTAAGCTTTCTAAGGTAACAAAGCTAGTAAATATAACAGGCAGAATATGAACCCTGCGTAGTCCAACTCTGTGTTAGTCATGTTTTTGTTGCTATGACCAAAATACCCAACTAGAACAACTTAGAGGAGAATAAGGTTATTTTAGGCTCACAGTTTTACAGGTCTCTGAGTCCATAGATGGTCAACTCCATTGCTCTGGGCCTGAGATGAGGCAGAAGGTCATGGTGGAAGGACCTGGTGAACTAAAGCTACTCAGCTCATGGAAGCCAGGAAGGAGGGGTTGTGAGTGCTGGGCAGGGCAAGCCATGGACCAAATATAACCCCAAGGCACACCCCCAGTGATGTCCAGCTACACCCCACCTGCCACCAGTAACCACCCAGTAAAGCAGTCATTTCAAATTATTATCCATCAAGTGCAGAGCTATAATCCAGTTTACAACGCTCATAATCTAATCATCTCACCTCTGAACATCCCTGCACTGTCTATCGTGAGCTTTTTTGGGGGACAGTATATATTCAAACCATAACAGATGCTACAATCCCAGTTCTTGTTATGATGTAACAAGAATTAGAGCAGTCAAATTGCTGTTCCCATTTGGAATTTCACACATTTTTCTAAATAATTTGTTGAGGTGCCTAATTCATTTGGGGGACGAAGGGCTGGTATGATGGAGTCAGGCCTGTTATTTATAAGAAATTAAAAACATATTTGGCTGTAAAAATTCAAATAATCAAACATGTTTTTGCCTATTTTTATCTAGATGAAATGATTATCCTGTTTTTATGGTTTTATTCTGTTTTTATATTCCTGCACTTTAGACAGTTCCCTGGAAATTTGGAAACTACCATAGGGGAAGCAAAATTTTTTTCTTTGTCTTTCTAAGAGATTTATGCTGGACCTGAGAATTAAAGTGACATGAGACAAACAACAGAAGAAGAGCATACACATTTACTTAGCATGAATTTGACACAACACAGGGCCACTCATGAAGAAATGAGACCCAAAGAAGTGGCAAAACCTAAACAATTCATGTTAGGTTGAACAGAGAGGCAATTCTGAGAACTAAACTAAACTGTGTGGGGAGGTGAAAGGAGATAAGAATTATTCAACAAGGCCTGTTTGTACAGAATTCTCTAGTTTTAAATTCCTGTCCTTGATGATAAGAATGTTACTTTCCTTCTGGTTTAGACAGAATATCATCCATATGGGGATTTTAACTCCTGCTTTCAGAAAGAAAAATGGGGTGGGGATGTCAGAGTGTCCTTCCTACACACATTATTTAGTGCCTTTGGCTTAAAATAATATTGGCCCAGAGTGGCATGAGTTAGGGTGGCATATTCTACCATCCTTCGCAACTAATTATATTGAGCAACTTCAAACTGAGAAATCAATTATTCAAAGATACTTTTTTCCCATGTTTTAATATAAATTATTTAGTCACTTTTGTGAAAAGAAGACACTATAGGCACCATGAACTTTTGGAAAGATCTTGATTCTAGATATTGTTATGGTTAATTTAAGGGGGAGAATGCCTTCTGCCTAAATTCTTATTTGGTTTATATAAAGTTAAATTAAATGTCTGGTTATCTTGTCAAAAGAGCATTAGGTGAAAGATTAAATCTACTCATTTTCTATTTAATGGTAAATGTATGTCTTTTTCTTGTCTCTCTTTAACCAATCTGAATCTCAAATGTCTCTACTTGGTTTTAGCAGATATAATGATAATTGTTTGGGTTTTGCTATAAGTTTGCATTAAGATTTATATAGGACAAAGCAGAGAAAATCTTGAGATAAATTATAAGGGAGACCTCTATGAGAGGAGATTCAGAGAAATAATTAATGTGACAAAACATTGAAAATTTTAGAAGAGGGTCGGCTAGGAAAAAAGGGCCAGAAGCATTCATGCCTGGAATGTAAGAGAGCCCAAGGATGAGCCAGGTGTGGAGAAACCAGAGCAGAGGGCAGCATAAGTTGACAAATGATGAGTGGCATGTCTGTTTGGGAAGACTAAATGCATGAAGAGTAACATGGAAGATATGAGAGGAGGGCAGAGAAAATTTTTCTGTGCACTTGTACTGGCTCGTGCAACTGAACAGAAAATACATTCAAGATGATTCAAGTACAGAAAAGAGAGGTGAGAAACGACTAGACGGAGGTTGTTATGGTCTGGTAAGTATTTTCCAAAGGCCTTTGTGTTGAAGGCCCATGGTGATGTTGGAAGGTGATGGAACTTTTAGGAAGCGGAGCCTAGTGGAAGGAAGTTAGATCAGTTGGGGTGTTCCCTTGAAGGGGTTTATTGGGATCCTATCCCTTTCTTCTCTCTCGTTGCTGCCTTTCTGTCATGAGATGAGTAGCTTCCACTACCATACAATCCCTCCATATGTCCTGTGCCCTCACAGGCCCAAAACAACAAAAACAATCAACCACGGATTAAAACCTCTAACATTGGGAACCAAAATAAACCTTTCCTCCTTATAAGTTAATTACCTAAGGGATTTTTTTTTTCAAAGTGACAGAAAGCTAACACAGCAGAAGAGGTGAAGATTAATATTTTTTCATCAACAGTAGAGTGTCAGTTGGAATGGATCTTTGTAACAAAAACAGTAATAAGAAAAGCAAACAGATGTTTATTAGCATATATATTTCAAATTCACATGGGAGACACCAAGGGTATAAGTAGTTCTTAAAGAGGTGTCATTGAATTTCAGAAGTTCAGTCCATGGTTGACCCAGCTCCTTTGCTCTGGGTCCATGGTGAGGTAGAAGATCATAGTGGAAGGGTGTCCTGGGAGAGGACTGTTCAGCTCATAGCAACCGGAGCAGAGAGAGAGGGGCAGGGCTGCAAGGAAGATGAACCCTTCAAAAGCAGGCCCAGGGACCCACCTCCTCCAGCCATGCGATACTTGCCTGCAGTTATTAATTTGTCCATTCCAACTATGGACCACTCATAAACTAATCATTTCACCTCCGACTATTCCTGCATTAACAGAAGAGCTGTTAGTGGATACCTCATATTCAAACCATAACAGTGGCTAACTTTTGCTCTCCCTGGTGGAAGGGAGGGGATTGTGGGAGCATACCTTTATCTTTGAAATATCTATGTCCTGCTTTTAGGCAGGAAGAGTGAGCATCTTGTATCTGCTGCTTCTTGTTTTCAGCTTAATGAGCCTTCGTACTTTGGGTTGGCATATGCTGGTCTTCCATAGTGGATTGACGGGGAAATTTTTATTTAGATTATAAAATGTTCAATAGATGATTTAAAGGTAAAGACCCAACTAGTTGACTCAGATACCTAGAAAGGAAACCTAAAAAATACCTTACCTAAACCTTACAACATTACCTAAACCAATGAGTTAAAATTTCTAAGTATTGGGGCTAGAGCAGTAGCTCAGTGGTTATGGCACTTGCCTTGCAAGCTGCAAGGACCCAGGTTCAAACTCCAGCACCACGTACAAAGCTCAGTGTCGGAGCAATGAAAACTAGATGAAAAATTAACTAAGTAAAATTGATTCTCTTTCTCTTGTTAAAAAAAATTCCAAGTATCATCATTCTTACCACTATCATCACATAATAATAATATGGAATTTGTGATTACCATTTCTTGTATTTCCAGATTTTCCAAAAAATTATAACTTTTTTCATTTTATTTTATTTTATTTTATTTTATGATAGAGGGATAATGAGAGAGAGAGAAAGAAAGAGAGAATCCGTTTTATTTAGTTTTTCATCTGGTTTTTGTTATTCCAACACTTAGTTATATATGTGGTGCTGAGGTAAGTCTTCGAGAATTCCAGGCAAGTGCCATAACTGCTGAGCCACTGCTCCACCTCCTCCTTTCTAAATTTATGAGTAAAAGGTCTTGCTCCCTAACTTAATGATTGAGTACCTGCACTTTTGAAGAAGCATCATTCTGTAAGGGAAGGCTGTGGGTCCCAGCACCCAGAGTACTGCTGCTGTGAGGTGGGTGATCAAAATGGAAAGTTAAGAAACAGAGATTACCTGGGAGACTTCTGTTGGTCCACCCCAGCAGAGGTGACGCACTAGAAGAATTAAGTATATTTAAAGTCCAAAGGCACATATTTGCATTCTTAATTTACTGCTTACTATCTATGTAACATTAGAAAAATCCCCTGAATCTTCCTTTATCTGTTTTCATACGATCTAGAAACATCCCTTTCAAATATTAATTGAAACACATAGATGTGAAAGTTCATCCTAAGAGAGAAAGGTATCAGGAAGGCTTTCTTGGAGTAGGAAAAGGGCAAGCATTATTTTCCGGCACAGAGAATTTAATTATGCTGAGGACTAAAAGTAAATGCATAAGCACTAGTTGGATAACTGCAACTTATTCTCTGATTGATTTGCTATGATTGATAATTCGTCCAACAAGAATGTTTCCTTTCACCAGCTTAGCCTGTGAAAACATGTGCAGCATGGTGGGTAAGAACTTGAGCTTCAGGTCTGCCAGTGTCTCAGTTCTGCCCTTTGTTAGCTGGGGGTCTTGGGCAAGTGTTCGATCACCCAGCACGGATGTGGTGCAGCCCCTTGTTGTTGTGGATGATTTTTAATAATAAGTTAGGAAAAATGTGCAAGTGGGGCAGGGCCCCCCCTGGAAAGGTGGGAGGACTGTTACAATGAGCAACCTGTTATTTTTCCAAATGAATAATCTCCCTCAGTATAAGCGATACCACTATATGTCTCCATATTTTTCTACTTACGTACCCTGGAATTTCTAATTGTTATAAGCCGTCTCCTTTAAGAACCTGTAATTAAATTTTTATGGAATGTTTCCCAAGGGCTACACTTTTACAAGGAGGATAGTAATTGATACATGTCAATTAATTTCCCTGGAAAACAGGATGATGTTGAAACTTTTAGGGAAATAAGAACAATAGTCATTAAGTACTTTTGACATCTTTTTTCTTTGAGGATATTAAGGTATTTGTCAGAGTGACATTCAGAGAAAACATGTTATATAAGTGATTTGAGGGATAACAAATTGGTTGAGAAAGGATTTTGCTTCGTATGCTATTTCTATGAATAAAATAATCATAGAAATTGTTGTGACAAAATGTGAGTTCTTCAGATTTGTCAAGAATATCAACCATGACATAAAAATAATAATTTTTGAAAGTGTTCAAGTATCCTTGTTTAAATACTCTAACAAAGTAATAGCACTTGCATTGCTGGGCTATATTTTGTTGTCATAATATGTCAAATGACTCTGCTGCTTGGCACAAGATGAGGTGTATTATGTGAGAAATAGAAATAAATAGTGAAAAATCATATTTCATTTTTTTACCCACATCTGGAATCTTCTTATTTAGTATTCATATGCTTGACATTCTGGCCCTCCCTGGTTCTCTTTGTAGTAAAGTTGAAGTTCAAATTACTTTCAATTACTTATTATTGTAATTGTACTTATAATTGGTTCACAGTTCTTTCATGATCTATGTAAGCCCTATCAAACAGAAAAGTTTATTTATTTTGTTTTGTATACACATTTCTTCTTTCAACTATCTCCATAATCATCAAACTAGCACTAGAATAAAGAAATATCTTAGAGGCAAACCCAACCAAAACTATTGTTACTATTAAACAATACTATTATTAAATTTTAATTTTTCTTATAACATTTCAGAATAAAAACCAGAATTCTCAGAATATGTATTTATTTTTAATCATACAAGTTAGTGTTTAAGATGGAGTATGAAATATATAATAGGAAAAGCAAACAATTTTAATATCAATACCATTTTTTATTATGCATTATATTTTAGTACATCTGTGTTTTCAGGGAAACTTGTCTTTCAAGTTGTCTTCAGAATTTTAAATGTAATCATATGTTTTCTTAATCAAAATCAGGAGTTTTATATCACAAATAATGTCACTCAAAGTCAAAAAAATAGATGGAATCCAGGAAAGAATAACTTGTGACTTGAAACATGATAATATACAAGAATAAAGTTGTGTTAGTCATTTATTCACTACTGGGACCAAAACAGCAGAACACCTTGGAGGAGGAAAGTATTTTGGGGGTTCTTGGTTTCAGAGGCATAGTCTGTGCTTGGTCAACTCCATTGCTCTGTGTCTGAATGAGGCTGAACATCATGGTGAAGGGGTATGGTGGAGGAAAGCTGCTTAGCTCATGGCAGGAAGCAGAGAGAAATCCAGGCAGCAGCAACACAACGTCAACCCTAAAGGCATAGGCAACCGCAATGATTGAGTTCTGTCAGCTGAATCCTTCCTGCCAATAGTTACCACACAGTACAAGTAGTCTTTATTTGAATTATTAGTTCGTCAAATGAATTAATTCACTAAATGGGTTATAGTTCCCATAATCTTATATCACGTCTGAACATTTCTGCATTGTCTCCTGAGCCTTTGAAGGACATCTTGTGTTCTGACCATAACAGGAGTTGAGAAATATTTATGACCCCTTGGAAAACTCTTTCTTATTGCCTGTGTCTGTTTATCACTGCAAACCACTTTTGGCTTTCCAGTGCACAAAGCAGAGAAAAAAAGTTTTCATTATAAACAAATTATATGATTATTTCAAGAGACCAATTGATGTATATATCAGAAAAAATAAAGTCAAGACTAAGGTAGTTAAAATTTAACAAAGCAGTATTTATGTTCATTGGATTTATTTCTTCTTCTAGACTATTTATTATGCCAAAAGATGAATCATCCTAATACCTTCAGCCTGATTTGTTTTAGGTTTTCCAAAAATACAACATTTGTATTCAGCGTTGAACTTAAGAATTTTAAAAGCATTGTTAATAGAATAAAAGAAGGGCTTTATCTATTCCATTTTAACCTCTTTAAGGTCTTCACATAACCATTTTCAAAACTCCACTTGTTTTCCAGATCGTCAACTTGCTTATCAGCAAATTTCAGTATTCTGTCCAAAAACTAGTCAACAAGGCAGTTTAATATTAATCATTAAAAAACTATTTCTTATACAAGTTTGTGAAAGTATGCAGGGTTATAGTAAACACAAACTTAAATAAGTGATGTTTCCTGCCTCACAACAAACTCAAAGCCTA
This sequence comes from Aplodontia rufa, assembly GCA_004027875.1. NCBI lineage: Eukaryota > Metazoa > Chordata > Mammalia > Rodentia > Aplodontiidae > Aplodontia > Aplodontia rufa. Next base: position 158,537 of record PVKS010000741.1, on the reverse strand, counting down.
GAAAACATAGCAAGCCCACAGCTAATGCTAAAGTTAGACTTAGTAAGTGTTGTTTCCTGCTATGAGCACATTAGTGCTGCCATAAAGCACAGTGGGTAAAGAGACCAAAATTATGTTTGTGTCCCTGAACTTCTAAATGCTACTCTGGTCTGTTGACTGATGAACAGCGCTCCATAGAATGTGCATTTTGAAAAATGGGTATAGATTTCCTGATGATCTTGCTGCTGTCTTTTCTGTTATTAAAGATGTCATACTTTTCATTAGCTTGAGAGAGATGCTTGCTGGGAAGGCAGTACAAATTCTTTTGTATTTTTTTCCTCTCACTCTCTGTCATCTATCTCTATATTTTACAAAGTGAGATCATCCATATGGTTTGTCACTTAATTTGGTCTGGCTTATGTGGCACATCAATGACTATCTGCATTTCTTTTCTCACAGTTTAAGACACTGTATATGTATGTCTCCATTGTTTTCAAACCAGCCCCTGCTGATTGTATTTAGTTTATCTCAACACAGTAGTGAACATCTTTTTTTTTTTTTTTTAAGAGAGTGGGACAGTGAGAGAGAGATAAAGAGAGAATCAACTTTATTTAGTTTTTCATGTGGCCTTCCTTACTCCGAGACTTTGTTGTGTATGCGGTGCTGGGGTTTGAACTCGCATACTCGCACATGCAAGGCAAGCAAGGTAACCACTGAGCCACCACTGAGCCACCACTCCAGCCCCAGTAGTGAACATCTTTGTGACTTTACTAAATTGTCTTCTTTCACAGGAACTGATGGTTCAAACAGATACAAAAATCTAATGGATCCATATCTACATATACATTTCTATCTATTATTATAGACAAGCTGCCCTCTAAGACAGTGGTAATATTCTCTTCCATCATAATTTTACTGGTATTCATTTGTCCCCCAATCACATTTCTAAATCTTTACCAATCTGCTAAGTGAAAAAAATTCTTTTATCACTTAATTTTTCTTGAATTTTCCTTAGTTATAACAAATTTGTTCTATATATTTTAGTGACATACAAATCAGCTAACAGAAATGCATTACAATTAACCAGTTGAATAATTAATTCAAGCTGTAGGGCTGTGAGAGGTAATCTTGGACCAGACACACATCTGCTACCTTTTTTTAAGATCATATCCTGGTGGTAATATGATAACCTGCTGCCCCAGTCTAGAGATGAAATGATCAGTGGGTTCACAAGGTGGGTGGGGACAGACCAGGTGAAGACGGAGGAGTTTCCCAGTTTACATCCCTATGTGCTTTCATCAGCAAATACACCCCTACCCCTACTAAATGTAGCTGTTTTCTTTAATTCTGCTTTTTCTAATATTAGTATTAAACTACGGCTACTTTTCATTGCATTTTTGTGGCATACTATCTCCATCCTTTGACTTTTAACTTTTGTTTACATCTCTATGTCTCTTTTAGTGAGTATGCTTTAGATTTTTGTGTTCTACTGGGTATTTGTGATGTGGGGTTTTTGGGTTGAGGCAGGATTCTCTGCTCCCACAGGTGAATGAAGAGGGCCTGGCTACAGAATCCTGTAGCCAAAGTAGTCCCTTTTCAGTGTTTATAGCTCTTCTCTCTTAGAACTGAAACGTTGGACAAGTTGCAGGTCCCTCAGGTCTCTGCAGCCCAAAAGTGTTAGCAGCTACCCAGCTAAGAGCTGGGATTTTCTGTGGCGCATTGCAGCTCTTGGTGTGGGAGCACACCCCGGGAATTCGGTGCCGATCTTCTGGGTCCTTGTCTAGTGAATTTGAAGAATAAAATCCACGGACAACCACAGAAGAAGGAGTAAAAGAAATAGGATTTAGTTAGGAAGAAGAGCAGAGACTCTGCACCTGGAAGCAGGATATCACCTCAGAATATTAGGCGGGGGTTTATATTGATTTTGGGTATGACCATAATTAACATTCACGCAAAGCAGGCATTGAGAAATGCATCAACTCCATTGGTTAAAATCTATGTAAAACAGGCATTGGAACTGGTCAAGAGCACCATTGGTTAAAATCTATGTAAAACAAAAGGTAGCAAATACTTCCTAGTTCCCACCTGTGAACACCCCCATCTCCTAGTTGGGACAAAGGTGAGCCTCATGGTCTTTTTGCATTTGAAGGCCCTGAGCACTCCCTGTCAATCACTCTCTACCAGCTAGCTCTTGGATGGGGGCGCTTAGTCCTGACTACCTAGCCATTTCGCTGTCTCTCCTAATCCGTCTCTTGGTTGTTGTTTGCTTGCTTGGTTACTTTGTTTGGCACTGGGGATTGAACCCAGGTCCTTGCACAGGCTAAGCCTGCATGCCCTCCACTACGAAGCCACCTGCCCGGCGCCTACGCTGGCTTTGAGTAAACAAGCCATCTCCTTTGTTTTTCTACCAAGTGCTTTTTGTATGCTGTTAGTCATTTCTTGTGTTTTACTGTTCCCTGACATTTTATTTTCTTTCATTTGCTCTACTTATTCTTTTGCATTTTTTAAGCTACATAACCAACTTTATTTCTTTTAAAAATTAGTTTTTAACCAATACGTAAAAACATAAAAAATTGCACTTACCTATTGGGTTCAGGGTTAGCTTTTTTCATCGCTGGGACAAAGTGTCTGAGGAAGTCAACTTGTAAGGAGGAGAGATTTGTCTTGGCTCTCAGTATCAGAGGTTCTGGTCCATCTCTTTGTGCCTGAGTTGAAACACTGCATCATCATGATGGGAGAGTGGCAGTCCAGGTCTCTGTTCACCACATAGCAGTCAGGGAGCAAAGAGAGAGGCAGGAAGCTCCCAATATTACGGTCAAGGACATGCTGAAAATGACCTAACTTTTTCCCTCTGGGCCCTACTTCCTAAAGGTTCCACCAGCTCCCAGAAGTGCCCTGGGCTGGAGATGAAGCATTTACCATGTGGGTCGTTGGGGACATTTAAGATTCAAAGCCTAAGGGGTACCATGTGATGATTGTGTACACCGGGTAATGTTCAAGTCAGGGAGAACATTCCCTCCCACAGTCTTTCCGTGTCTTTCTTAGACTGCCACATTCTGAAGAAATATTCTCAGATTTTTCCTGTCTTTTATCCCTGTCCTTCCTTCTGAGATGAAATAAGGTTGAAATTTTCTGAGAATTCCTTTATTTACTCTCCATAGCAATGTACAGCTGTCTCTTTCTCCCTCTCCCTCTCTGTCTTTCTCTTTGTGGTACTGGGGCTTGAACCCAGGGCCTCGTGCATGCAAACACTCTACCTCTACCACTGAGCTACACCCCTCACCCCACAGCGTACAACGTTGTGAAAAAGCATCGCTATGCCGCTCTTCCTGATTCATTTCTTCACGCTGGTTTCGTTTTAGTAGCAATTTCTCAACAATTATGATATTGCATATCACTACTATTGACATTCTATCTATTGTCATCTGTCAGCAGATAGATTCCCACTGACATATCACCACTCTGGTACAAAGTAGTATTACTAATATTTTCACAGTTTTATTCTACCTCTTAAGTCTACTGGTTATCACAATTTAATTTTAGATTTTCTAAATCCTGTGAAATGGAATAAATGAAAAAAAGGAAACTAAAGCTCTAACCCTGCTGTGGTTTAGATATTAAAGTAGGTGAGGTTTCATCTAAAAGGTTGTGTGTGAGACGATGCAAGAAAGTTTAAAGATGAAATGACTGGATTATGAGAGGTTTAGTCTTCTCGGTACATTAATCCCTTGACTGGGATTAACTTGGTGGTCACTGTAGGCTGTAAGATGTGACTGGAGGAGTTGGGTCTTTGGGGGTATGCCATTGAGGTTTGTATTTTGTCTTTGTTGAGCAGAGTTCTCTCTATTTCTTGGTGCCCTGTTCCCAGCTGCTTTCCTCTGACACTCTTCCACCGTGATGTTCTGCCTCACCGTAGGCCCTGAGGAATGGAGTCAGCCATCTAGGAACTGAGATCTCTAAAGATAGGAGCACCTGAATAAACCTCCTCTAAAACTGTTCTTGTCAGGTCTTTTGGTTACAGCAGCAAAAACAAAAACAAACAAACAACCAAAAAAAAAAAACAAACTGACTGAAACAACCCCAGCCCATCTAAGGCAACATGACCAATTATCACTTCCAGTGGTACAGTGCAGAAAAGGGAAACTGTCACTTCAATTTTAATTCTGGGTGGTGGGGAGGGAGGGAGCAAGCTTGGATAGACACAAACAGGAAGCCAGCTATCTAACAGATGCTTCCAAGGGACCCACAAGAGAGGGTGGCCTTCCATCATTACATATGTGAGGCAGTCTCAGTGTCAGAACCATGAATGAGGGTCTCTCACTAAAGGAAGGAGTGGGGTAAGGGAAGAAAGCAGGTTTTGGCAAGTTTTCAGAAGAGTATTCTGGCTCCACACACAATCCCATTTTTCAACCTGTTAGAAATCAGCACTTTACAAAGACTTCACAGTTGCGTTGAACTTGATGTCTGCTGACCAAGCACTTCTCTAAGTTGGACTAAGTATGCAGCATCTTGAGCTCAAACAGAATCATAGCATATTAGGGCATGAAATTTAGTAAGTCAGTACCTAGCAAGGTGATGGAAAGAAAAGCACCACATGCCTCAGTAGATTCACCTCTGCTTTCGGAACTCAAATTGTGGTGCTACTACCACAGTGAGGGAGGATGAAAAATTGTTTATCCTTTCATTACATAAAGAGGTGGTACCACAGAGGGTGGCCTCCACCAGGGTATTAGCATCACCTGGAAACTTGTTAGAAACACAGATTCTCAGTCTCTACTCCAGACCTTCTGGATCAGAAATCCTGTGGGTAGAGCCCAGCCATCTGTGTTTTCAGGTGTTCTCATGGAGATTCCAAGGCACACAGATTTTGAGAATCACTTGTTTATAATGTCAAAATGGATACAACCGGAAACAGTATGTTAGATGGCTAAGCTAATAAAAACCTCAAAATGTATGAATTTTTACACAAATAGGAGGAACCTTGCCTAGGATACCTGGAGACATAGGGAGAGGGGCAGGGACGGGGAGGGATGAGGAAGGATATCTAGGAGACTGGCGGGAGAGAGTATGGGGTAATCAATTCAGAAGGAGATCTCCGACCTCCACAAGAAGTCCATTTAACACAGGGTTTCCTTTGGGGGATAGAACCATGGGGAACCCAAAGGGAGCAACCATGACATGGCATCAGCCTTGGCTAACTATGTAAATATACATTTGTTCTTGATTGTTTGATAATGATTCTCCCTCAATTGTAACTCCATATTCATCTAATAAAAATAAATAAATAAATATGTGCATAGGTACATACTAAAAAAAAAAAAAGGACCTTAACTACCTACTTTCATGCTAGGAATGGTAGGAGGCAAAAAGCACGCCCATCCTTTTGTGGGTGTGAAATCTGTTTAAGAATGAGCGTGAATGCTTTCCCGAAGGACTCCTGCAGATTCCAGTGCTCAGGCTGTCTGTCTCCCTCTGTGCTTGGCTACTTTCTTCTGGTGTTTCCTTAGCTCCAGAGCAGCTTAGCCTTTTAAACATAATCATTTCTCACGGCTGCCTCAGAATTCAGGAAGTTTGGAATATCCCCAGGGCTGGCCCTGATGCATATAGCCAAGGTACATGAGTGAGTGGCCCACATTCTGGCCTTATCTGAGAGTGTGGTTCAGTAATTCCCAGTATGTTAAGAATCATTCCTGTCTCATGCCCCATTTTCTGTACCATATTTTCCATTGATATTTTTACATTTCAGTTGAGATAAAGCAGAAGAGACCAACAACAAAACGTATCTATTCTTCATGTGTATATTCCTTAGATATGATTTTAAAATTCTTCAGCCTCTGCCAAGAAAATAATTAGCAGCTCAGATAAGAGATCACTGGCAACTACATGTCTGCCATCCTGTATGTATGAGAGAGCTATAAATTTGGTTACAATTTACAGATAGTTTGCAGACCCATATCTCACTTTTAGGATATAGAAAGTTAAAAAGGAACATTTAGCAGGAAGGAACATAGCTTTTATCTCTGTGTCATCTTCAATCATGTTTAAGACGTTAATGTTCAGAAGTTCTCGTGAAGGAGGGAGTGAGTTTAATAAGCAGAAGGCTCTGGGGTGAGTGGGGATACTATTTAGGTCCACTCTGCTTTTAGGAAAAAGGGGTTCCATCTTGATGCATTGTTACTTATCCTTCTGTAACAACAGCAGCAAGAATCAAGTACCTATAGATGGATGTTGGAAGGAAAATTTTTTTCAAGGAATGTACCAAAATAAAAAGAGAAATCAAAGTGTACTTGGGAATTTTCTGTTAGCAGATGAGACCCTGGAGGTAGAGCTGTGTCTGGGGTATAAGAAATTCTGCCAAGGGGATCTGAGAGACAGTTCCAGAGGGCCAGAGTCAAAATTACCATGCTGTACTCTAAAGGATTGAACCTGAATGGTCAAGGATAGACAAGAGGAGCAGGAAGGAGTGGGTGGGCTAGAAAAGAGAGCGGGAGGAAGGACATCCAGGGAATTCTCTGAAGAACTGGCACTTGGGAGCAGGGAGATAAAGTTTCAAAGAGCAGCCATGACTTTTTCTAGGATAGGTAAGGAACTATTAAAATGCTGAATGAATTCAGATAGACCTGCATTCAGGTAGAATTAGTTGTTCTGGCACCCACAAATATAAGTTAATTTGCAAGCCTCTGATGGTATAGAGAGTATCAGTGCAGGTCTCTGACTTCAGGAGGCTTGCAAGGTCACTAAAGGATGGTGCAAATGAGCGTAGCTTTCATGCCCCCTAGCAGGTTCGGAACTGGAGGTAGAGCTGTGCCTTGAAACACTTTCAACAAATTTTTGACACAGATGAAATTTTGATTTTTAAGACTTCAATAAGTCTTAGAATTTCCCTTATATAAAATCTGGAGAAATATACTAGAATTCTAAAATGGAAAATTAACATTTAGAAAGAAACGTAGAAGGAACTCAATGACTTCAGACCTAAAAGAGACTTTGCAAATTAAAGGCAGATTTTTAAAGGGAAAGATAAGTTAATTTCCTAACACTTTGAAGAAAATGGCTCAAAATTTCTTAGACCTAAAACTGCTTAATGTGATTCCACTGATTTAATTGACATTTATCAGGATATACAATTAATTTTGCAGTGAAACAAAATCATAATATTGAATATAGCAGAATTGAATAGTAGTATGCAGTTTGCTGATATTCTTTGTAGAGGTTGTGGGTTCCAGAATGGGCAAGCCCCACCCCATAATTCCAATCACTTGTTAAGCATCTCCACGTTGGTATCTAATTGCCTTTCTGCACCTCTACCTACATGTCTAAAATGCATTTTTTTTTTTTTTAACGAGAGAGGGACCATGACAGGAGAGAGAGAGATCGAGGTGGGGGGGGGATATAAATTTTTATTTATTTTTTCATGTGGCTTTTGTTGCTCTGACACTTCATTGTGTATGTGGGTGCTGGGGTTTGAACCCGCATCCTCAGGCATGCCAGGCAAGTGCCATAACCACCGAGCCACTGCTCTAGCCCCTCTAAAATATATTTTAAACTTGCTATGTCCCAAACTAAATTCTACTTAATCCCTACCAAATTTCTCTCAGTTTTCTTTATCTTATCAAATGACAACAGATTCACTCAGCTTCAACTCATTTTTTAGTTTTGGTACCAGGGATTTAACCCATCCCATTTTATTTTTTATGTTTGAGTCAGGATCACACTAAATTGTTTAGGGCATCACTAAGTTGCTGAGGCTGACCTTGAACTTGTGATCTTCCTACCTCAGCCTCTAGAGTTGCTGGATTACAAGTGTGTGCCACTGTGCCTGGTATGGAGTTTCAAAAAAGAAAAATGTTTCTTTCTTTCTTTTATGGGGGTGGAGGTACTGGGGATTGAACAGGTTCATTCCAGGGGTGCTTAACCACTGAGCCACATCACTAGATCTTTTTCTTTTTAATAAAAATACTAAGTTGCTGAGGCTGGCTTTGAACTTGCACTTCTCGTGCCTCAGCTTCCTGAACTGCTGGGATTACAGGTGTGTACCACCACGCCCAGTGGAAGAGATATCTTTTTATTGGGTGTTTTGAATTTTTTTTAAGTGGAAAAACAAAATGGTACAAATTACCTTCTCTATTCTCCTGCTTATACTATTCAAAACTCATTCCTTAAAATTGATGTGACTATTAGTAGTGTGTTTTTATTGATATTTTTGGACCAATACTTGGCTGCTAATTGGCGGTATTTTTAGTGTCCTTTTATGTAAAGAGTGAAAAAGTGGAATCAATTAAATCTTAAAACGTCAGAATCCTAAGCACTTATCTAACTACTCATACCTGCCAAGAGCTCTGACTTCTTTTTCTCTTGACGGATCCATCTTCCTTAAATCTATTTTGGAAGATTTAGGAACTTTTCAGCAGTACTTACTTAGCAAAATTACAGTGGTCATGCACATGTGTCAGGTACTATGATAGGTATAATAATCCCTGTGAATTCAATTTTTATTGATTATTATTCACTATTAAGACTGAGTCAGTAGAAGCCTCACAAAAATTCAGAGAGAATTTTCTAATATTTGTAACAGCATTTTCTTTAGTTTGATATCACTGGCCAGTATAAAATTAAATGTGATTTATGTATTTTAAACTCAAACACATTTACTGTCTTCATCAGTTCCATTTGTACCCCATTCCACATGTTACCTCACTGCTTGTGGACAACTGTTTTTGCACATGCCTCAAGCTGTGATAACAAGCTAGAGCTTAGAATGTCCTGCCTGTCCCAGGATAACCAATGGGAATAACAGCTAATGTATGTGCAACTCATAAGTTCAGAAATATCAACGCCCAAGCACCATCCTTCACCAGGAGCCTATGGATTTCTCCAGAATTTTTGTGGGATTGAACAACATCCACATGTACAGGGTTTGACTCAATCTGTCATTGTGCTGGGTTTTCCTCTTTTCAGTTGTCACTAGCATGGCCCTCATTCCTGCCACTGGACTGTACAGATTCTTAACGGGTAAGCTTCTGTCTCTTTCTCCCCACTATGGTGAATTGGGCTACAAATAACTTCACCCCAAATATGTGCAGGATAATTTTCAACACTTCAAAAAGGAATATAATTAAAACTATACTATAGAATTCTGTAGAAAATTCTTTGTACGTAGGAGGAGTCACATCTTTTCTTAATCATCAAAATGAAATAATCATTTAAAAATACTTTAGAGACCTCTTTTACCTCTTTTAGAGTTTACAATATAACAAGGTGGACTTAAGCTATACTTTGGGAACATAAAGCACACGAAAACCAAAATCCTTTCCTTTAAGACACAGCATGTTGACAAAAAATAGACGTCTAAATAAGCAATTAAAAATATAGTAAATAGTTGTAGTAAAGATTTGAACTTATGTTAAGGCTTCCAGAAGAAAGGTTCTGTAAAGAGGAGAATCTAGAATGAAAAGATGGGAATAAACCACATAGTAAAAGAGAAGGAGGTAAACACTGCCAGAGATAATAGTATAATGACTCTGGGGCTTAATAACAAAGTATCTTCAAAAAAGTGAAAGTAGTTTAGGGTTTATAGAGTACAAAAATCCATGATGGAACATCCAAGAAGATGAATCTGCAGGCACAGGTAGAGATTGTGCAGTAGGGAGGCTCAGATGCCTTGCTAAGGAAACCATAACCCATTTTGCAGGGAATGAGAAGCCAACAAAAATGGTAGTTCTTAAGCCCTTTTGAGTCAGGATTATTTTGAGAAACTGGTTAAAATTATTTCGCTGTCTCTCGCCAGAAAAGATCACAAACACCCAAAACTCTTTATTCTATTCCTTGTGAATTATTTTAACTCCCCTAAAGCCTATTCGTGGACCCACTAAGACTACTTATGCTAAGACTTCTTGCACTAAAACTTTTAAAGCATGGAAGTTATATGGTTGGATATATGTTTTGAACATTCTGGTAGCAATATGGAAATGGATTTTTGAAGGGCAAGTTTCTAAGTATGAATATCTATGACAAATCTACATGATAATCCAGTCAAATCAAGATGAGTCACAATATCATAGAGTCTGTAAAAATAAGTGATGGAGGCAAGAGATAACTTTAGGAAATATTAGCAAGACTGGAATTGATTAGCAATATGCAGAGAAAGGTGCGGTGATCGTGAAGGTGAGTTTGCTTTTGGACATATTGCCTCTGTGGTACTTAATGTGCATCCCAAATAAAATGTCCTGAGGATTTGGGTACACCAATCTTGAGCTGTGGGTTCAAGATCAAAAGTCTACAAAGAAGAAAGAGACTTTAAAGGAGACTGAAAAGTGGTATTCATAGAATCAGACAGGCCCAAGTGAGATGGGTACCCCCAAAAAAGCAATGATAGCCTCAAAAATGAGTAGGTATTCATGCAATGCTAAGTAGAGTCGAGGTCTGGAAAGTTTCCATTGCATGTGGCCATCAAGAGGTCAGGCAAGTCTTGGTATAAGTAAAACTACTTATTCCCAGAGTGGTTGAGTCACGAACCAAATTAAAACAAGTTAAGGAGGGAATGAATACTGTGGAAGGCAAGGTATTAATTGAAGAGTATTTTAGGTGTTTGGCTCAAAGAAGACTTTAAAAAAAGGCAGCAGCAGCTAGATGTTTCTGATAATTATAGGAGCAATTTGCGTATGTGAGTTTGTGTGTGTGTAAGACTGAAAGAGAAGTGAATTTATTTGTACATTGTGGACAGTGGGAGTGCAGGTGAATAGAATGAATCATTGGTGGGACGGAGGTGGGTAAAACAGATGAGGACCGAGAAGGACAAGACACAGTAGAATCCAAGGTGTGAGCCTAAAGGATGGCCTAAATCTTACACAACGGTAGGGCCTCTAATCCTCTGTGAGTTGGAAAGGTTGTGAATATGGGTCAGGGTGAAGATAATTATGAGACTGGCACATGAGGGAGAACTGAAGGTCTTTATTCCTGATTATGTAACTTTTCTGAGTGACACAGATGTGGTACTAATTTGGAAAAGACTTTGAAAGAATTGGAGGAAAGACAATCAAGAAACCCAAGTTTAAAGTTGGGGACTACTGGTTTGTTCTCACCAATCTTAGCGGGTCATGATTTCTTCAGTGCTGCTTAGCTGCACACATGTAGAAGTATGGGAGATTAATACATGGTGGGGTTTGGGTTGGGCAGAAATAACAGGACAGAGTCCAAGGAGTTGAGGGAAAAGGGAGACCCAGATAGGGGGAAGGAAAGGAATCTGGAGAAGTTGGATTCCTGGAAGAAAATGAAGGGAAACAGGGTCTATAATTGGGTAAAGAGAAAGTGTTAAGGAGTGTGAGAATATGAAAGAGCCTAAAGGAGCTAAGATTATTTTCAGAAAATGTTGAATTTACGGGTTTCTGACATGGAACAATTTTGAGTTGTCTGTCCTGGGGTTAGGGAAGGTGAATCAGGAGGGAGAATCCTCAGATTAGAGGAACGAAGGGGCTCTGGGGTTAGCAAGTAGATCGACATAAACATCAATCCCTTCAGATAATAGTGTTGCTTTGAGGAAGAAATTTTTGAGCCAAAGCAAAGTCTTTGCAGGCAGAGAGGAAAAAGGTTAATACATACGATGCTGGATTACCTGAAGCTGAGGGCTCAGACAGCCTTTGTTGGAGAGGGAGAACTGTAATTCTTTCTTTCTCTTTTTGGTACTGGGTATTGAACCTATGGCCTCACGCATGCTAAGCATATATTCTACTGAGCTACAACCCCAGTCCCAGTACTGTGATATCTTTGGAGGAGAAAAGAGTTTCAGAATGACAAAGAGGAGCAGGAAGCATCCTTTTGGGGGGTTCAAAACATAACGGAATTTGTTTAATATGGGAAGAGTGGTTTTAGAAAGTGGTTTCAAAAAGCAAAGAGAAAAGGTTTAGAGAGTATGAGTAAAAGTCTTGTGGTTAAAAAAAGAATTTTTTTTTTAAACCAAAAACAAGACTGTATTTCCCGGACTTTTTCATACCACCCTTGTTTGCGTAGCACCTTTTAACCTCTTACGGAAGTAGCACTGTGTGCAGTATAGTCTGGGAAACGTTGGCAGAGCGAGGATAGTGTTCTTTAATCGAGTTGGTGCCAAGTCACAGTCAACACAGCTCCTGGAGTATCTGGAGGGCAGTGTGTGGACAAAGCTGAGCTGGCTTCAAGGCCACCCAAATTGTTGGGCTTTTATTCATGACCATTTGTCTTTTCAACTAAGCTAGATTGAAAACTCTTTGAAATCAGGGGTGGTTATAATTTCTTTGCATCTCTATAACATTTGGCTCATTGCTGAGCATATTAATAAATGCTAAATATTTTGTTCTACTGATACATGCAAAAATTATGGGAAAGTTTTTAGAGTCTTGTTTCTCTCTTTCCTGTGAGTTTATTTTCCTTTCAGGTTTTAACCTAATGTTAAATCTTCAAATATGTTGGAGTTCTTGTGAATATTTAATAATAGTTATTTCTTCCACCCTTCAAAAAGTCCTGTACCTATATATTTTTTATAAAGAGAGAGGGACAGTTGCTTTTGTTGCTGGGACACTTTGTTGTGTACGTGGTTTGAACCCACATACTCATACATGCCAGGCAAGTGCTGTAACTGCTGAGCCACTGCTCCAGCCTACCTATATACTTTCTTTAATAATTTTGATAGAGTGGTCCTGGACAAAGAAAATTTAGAAAATAGTGTTTGATACTGTTGATGAAGTTTCCTAATTACTGGAAGTACCTAAAGAAAAAATCATGTAAGGAAGATTTGAGAAATATGTAGCTAATTCTTGTACCTAAAAGTGACATTTTTCCCCACAGGTATAAAATTCACATGTAGTTAACCAAAAAGTGTTAGAATTATTAGTAAATTCTCCTTGAGAATTCTTTAATTACCCTATGCAACACAGTAAATATGAACTTATGAATATGATAATATGTAGCGTAAGTGTATAATGTATATTGCTTTGCACAGAATTATTTAATATTATAAAAGTAAAATGCACATATAATTTTCAATATTTATAATTACAAAAATGTTGAATAGAGAAATATATGCATATTTGCTTCAATTTGCAAAAGTCAAAAACAATTCATTATGTGATTTTTCTGTAGCCAAAAAAAATCAAAGATATAAAATGGCTGAGGATTGTAACATTTGAGCCCAATACAGGTGTAAATTGTACTTGTGTTTTTAATGAATTTTAGTGTTATATCTCATTTATTTATTAATACTTTCCTATGGGGGCACTTGTCATTAGCAAAGAGCAAGAAAAAAGTAAAGGTACTGGTAGAAACTTCCAGTCTCTGAGTTGTTTTCCTCCAATATCAGTAGAGCTGTGTTTATTTAGGGCCGAGCTGCAAAATGTCTTGCTGAGCTCCGCCTTCCTTTGATAATGTCATTTTGGAATGTAATACTAATCCAGAGTTGAATTGAAGATTGCCGGTTCACTTTTCTCACAAGTGAGATGAGGATACAGATGCTCAGAATGTACTGTCACAGAAGCGGCTCACAATCTTCCTCTCCTGAGGGAGACCTGATGTCTATGGGAACGCTAAGTAGTCTTACACATCAGGAATCTTCACTCCCACCACTGAGACTTGTCTTCACCTGCAGACTTTTTAGCTCAGGTTGGTTGATTTCAAGAGCTGTTCTGGAAAACCTCTGTGTAATCATGAGAACCCGGTAGTTAGGTGAGCAAACTGTGTTGGACGATTGTTTTTCTTCCACTCGATCCTCCTTTTTCATTTCAGGGAAAGAATCTGCTTATAAATGTTTCTCTGTCAGGCTCATAAGTAAAGTGGATTGAACCTAGACCCATCCTGTCAAGTATATAAAGGAAAGATAGAAAACTTTTCCTTAAGGCTGACAAAAACAAAACAAAACAAAAGCTACATTAAGATGGCTTTAGAAAACTTTTGTTTTAACTTTGAGGACCCATGTCTGACTTTAAGGTTTAGAAGTTCACAGTCTTGTTCCCCATAGAATGTGGTTTATATTTTATAATTTAACATTTTTAGAGGTTTCAATAACCATTTTTAATATTTAGGCTTCAAGGAGACAACCTGGCTGAAAGGACAGAAGAGACGTTACAATTACTTCAATCTCCAGATGAAATAATCCCAGATTCATTGGGTAAGTTTTAAATAACACAATATTTTTTGTAGTTTTAGTGGCACTTATTGATCAGAAGGAAGTAAGGAGAAAGAAATAAAAAGAAAGCTGGAGGAAGGGAGGTGGTGAGGAAGGGAGGGAGGGGGAGGGGAGAGAGAGAGAAAGAAAGAAAGAAAGCTAGACATCTTGTCTTGGACCAAATATCTGTAGCTGTGGGTCACCTGTCCACCACCAGCACACTCCTTCAAGCTGTGTATCAGGAGGTAAGGGCAAAGGAGAAATAGAACCAGGAAGTGTGGGTTCTGAGAAATAGCAAGCAGATGTTGGTTAGTTTCAAAATTTTGTCACCAATTCCAACTTGTATTAGAACTATGCTTTGCCTGCCGGCTCTATAGAAAATGGAGCTCATTATCTGCCCCTTGAAACTAGACATATCTCTACACTTACCTGGCAGGGGAGATACCATGATCATGAAACTTGGCATATCTCCTATTCCCATTCTCAAGTCATTGATCCACTCTGTCTTCTTGGGGAGGATGTCAATATCATACTCGAAAATATCATGTATGCTGTTTCTCAGGCCTGTGTTAAATTGGTGTTCAATCATATGACATTAACTTGATTGAACACCAAGTGGCTGATGTAAGTTTTTCTTCTTGTTCTCCATCTAGAATAACAACTTTTTCTTCCCTATTTGCATTACCTCACTGCTCTTTAGTTCATTTTCTTTCTAAAAATAAAACTGCTTAATCTGCAAACATTTTATATAGTACAAAATTCATACTCCATAACAGCATATGAAGCTAATGTCAGAGGACTTCAAAATGTTTGCTGAACAAGTAAATAAGTACATGTGCTACTGCTCCAGTGACCTCTTAGACACATTACCTCTTCATTATCCAGTGCTCCAGCAAGACAGTTAGTACACGCAGTAAGGATGCTTAGAAGAGAAACTATAGCAAAATATTTCCTTATACCTGGATACAGAAGGACATCTTAAATACAACAGAATTTCAAACCTTGAAATAGATAATGATGCATTAATATACTGTACATTTTGAAACACAAGAAGAAAGACTTTTGAATGTTTTCACCATAAAGAAATGATGATTGGGGCTGGAGCAGTGGTTCAGTAGTTAGAGAGCATGCCTGGCAGGCACAGGGATCCAGGTTCAAACCCCAGCACCACGTATACAACTGAGTGTTGGAGAAACAAAGGCCAGATGAAAAACTAAATAAAAAATAGATTCTTTCTTTCTCTCACTCTTTCCCTCTCTCTTTAAAACAAAATGATGACTGAGGAGATAGATACATTTAGCCTGACCTGATCTCAACATGACACAAGTTATACATGTGTTGAAATACCACACAGTATTCCTTTAACAGGATAACTTTTATGCATATATTTACCAGTTACAAATACATTTAATTTAAATAAAAATTAAGTTTTTAAATAAGAAAAATTCAGCTAGAGAAAATTAAGAACTACGTTCATCAAAAGATGCCAGAAACAAAATGGGAAAATATATTTGCTATGTATTTGTCACTGACCAAAGATTAATATTCAGACTATGAAGAACACCTACAATTTAATAAAGATCAACAATCCATAGAAAAATAAGAAACAGATATAAACAGACATGTCACAAAAGAGTCAATACAAATGGCCCCATGAGCATATGAAATATAGTTTACAACCCTACCAATCAGGGAAAAATAAATTAAGACCTGATTGAGATATTGATTGATTGAGATATTGATTGATTGAGATATTGATTTATAACCATATTTTTGGCATTGACTAAGAAATCTGGCAAAACCAAGAGCTGGTGAAGAGAGAACTGAAAAGAAATGCAAACATCACAGGTGGAATATGAACAATTTTAGAAATTTTTTCCATTTTGAGCATTCATAAAAATCTAAAACCCAGAAGCTGTACTTTTAGAAATACATCTTAGAGAATCAACGTACCCTGACCCATGAGCAAGTCTCATTGATATGCTCCTCCTTCTGCCTGTTGTGATCCTCTGCTCTAAGGTCATGTTAAGTTTCCCTGATGTTCAGCCTACACCAATGTTTCCTTTCTCTCAGCCCTAACCATTTTTTGATTGCTTATTATATTTTGTTCTCACTTCATTTGGATCAATTGTTTCTTGAGATTTTCTTGTGTCCCTCATCATGCCCAATACAAAACTAATATGAAACAGATCTTGTTTAACAACTTACCCACTAATTATTTAAATTCTATCAAAAATCACTCCAATTCATCAATCTACAGAAATACATCCTTTTGCAACTATATTTACATAATTACTGAGAACTCTAAGGATTTAAACATCCTAAGAAATACATCCAAAATTATACTTTTCTTTTTGTTAATTATTATTGTTATTAAGAACTGGGGTTTGAACCCAGGGCCTCACGTATGCTGGGAAGTGCCCAACATTTTTTAAAATTGTGACACAGCATCTCATTAAGTTATTGAGACTATCCTCATATTTGTGTTCTACCTGCCTCAGTACCCTAGTAGCTGGAATTATAGGTGCTTTTAGCTGAGATTACAGGTGTGAGCGACAGTGGCTAGCCAGTATTACATCTTCGTTTAAACCTCTTTGTATCCAAGGGGGGAAATTATTTGTAAGTTTAAGCTCCCTTCTTAAAATATTTAAATCCTGCATTCTCTGCACTTAAATAGTATTATGCCTGATTAGCAGATTCCAAAACAGAAGTTCCTGATTTAGTACATTCTTTTTTGTTTAAATTCATCAAGGACTAGATCCCATAGTTGAATATTATTGGATTATCCAAAAGCTGTCATGTGACATTTATATCATCTGTACATCCGTATTGAACTTGGCTCAAGGGATGTGTTTCTATAAATAGATGCAATTCTGTGCACAAAACACCTTGTGACACAAATAGCAATAGTAAAAATAATGCCAGGAAGAAGTTGAATGAAGCTAAACACTGTGATAAACTTTATAGACTTCTAGCAGCAAGATCAGTCAACTGTGAGACAAAATTTCTAGTCCAAATGCTAACAGCTATTGTTAATTCTTGGGAAAATTATTGTTCCATGCCTCAGGTTCTTCCCCCTCCATGCCTCATTTTGTTTTTTTCTTGAATGAGGGGACAAGATCAACTCTGTAATATTTGACAAATTTAATGACTAACTTCCCATCAACCCTATGTGATTTAAAATAACTAATAATCCTTTCTAGTTTGAAAATCATGAATACTTACAAGAGAAATTGCTCTAGAATAGCAAAATAGTTTACACATCTGCATACACTAATTATTATTAATAAGCAAGCACTTCAGAACCTTTAAGAAAAAAGTTCACCTCTCCAAGCACTGAAAATAAAAGGTTTCATGTGCTGGTGAATGGTGGTAATCCATTATAAGTCTGAGGCCAGGCTAAGAAGTTTAGTAAGATCCTCAGTGACTTAGCAAGAACCTGTCTCAAAATAATAAATGAAGGAAGGAAGGAAGGAAGGAAGGAAGGAAGGAAGGAAGGAAGGATGGATGGAAGGAAGGATGGAGGATCTAGCTCAGTGGTTAAGTACCTCTGGGTTCAAACCCCAGTATCTATTCAGTCAATCAATTAGTAAATGCTTTATTTTCATGATGCCTAATTCCCCTAACTTGCTTGTTAGTTTGGTATCCTATTACAAGACTCAATTTGTATGGTAGGGTTTATTTAACTTACTTAGCTTGCTTAATAGCTTCAGATAGGGTCAGATAAGTAAATTCTCAAATACTTTGGCAGCACTTCACAGTTGTCCCTCTCCCCTATGCTCAATGTGCATTACCCAGGTGACACCAGATGTGGCACCAGTAAACAAGAATTCAACCCAAACAAGAACATAGCAGAATGTAAAACTATAAACAGTTACCAATACCTTCTCCTTGTGTGTAGTCTTTATTAGGAAAAGCAACATTGTAAATGTGTTCAAGTGAATTCCGTGAGAGTCAGAAAGTTATTTTATTCAGTGTGTTTTGAAAGCACTTACTAGAGTGCCTGACATACCGCATTTGCTGGATAAGTGGATACACAAAATTCATGTACATAGTTGAATGAATAGATGAATACGCACACACACATAATGAAGCTCTAAAACCATGACCTACTTACTTAGAGGAACTTGAGCATACACTGAGAGTATTTCTAATTTTTTTTAAATTAGCAAAACCCAAAAGATGGTGGGATTTCTTGTCCTATATTCAAAAATAGTTTTGTAATGTAGAATAGAACATGTTGATGTTATTTGTCTATTAAGTAAATACTCTAGTCAGAATTTCAACATGTAAAACAAAAATGGAGTGAATTCTAAAGTTACACTAGCATTTTTTCACAGTTCTGTAGAATGTAATTTAGCCTCATAGGACTTAAACTATGCTTAATTTACATTCTAATTTAAAGACTTATCTATTATCACCCTTACAACTTGGTTTTAGTAGATGGGGTTCAAGTATTCTTTGCAAATGGATTATGATTTTTGAACTTAGTGTAACTTTCATTATCTGTCTTGATTTTATCATCTTAAAATTAGCTTCTGTTCAATGTCAATGTTCTGTTTAGAAGGTCAGTAGATAAAGATTTTAAATTAATCTTCAACTTAAGAATGTGTATGCTTCTTCCTTCCAAAGTCAGTTGTATATGGAGAAATTTCTGTGTTCTAAAAAGAATTCTAATTTTATACCTAGATAAACTCTATGCTGGGAGATTAGTAACCTTTCTGCTTGAATGTAAAATTCTGAATTATTAGAGATAAAGAGAGCTATAGGATTTAAAAGCTATGATTATGGATTTGTGCCAAGTTTCTCCTTGTCCTCCTGTTCCCTGATGGTCGTTAAGGGTGAGGAGGATTTCATGGTTTGATTTTCTTCAGTACAAATTTTATGTGATAAAAAAATCTGTTTCCATTTTCACATGAATCTTAAGAAAAATCTTTAGGATTCAGATGTCTCTCAATATTACTAAATATAAGAAATCCATTTAAAAACTCACTGGTTTAAAATACCTTCCACTAAAGTGATTTTATTGTTGTGTTTTAATAAAAAGAGTTAATATTCAACTAAAGGAAGTTGACAGTATCTGGTATAGATTATTTATAGATGTAAGTAATCCATATATCCATCCTTACTGTGAAATTCTTTATAACCCACAAAGACTCACACTGCTATAATTTAACTCAGCAGACATATGGAATGGCTTGCCAAGATTTTAGTCACATATTTGAAAATCACTATTCTCCCACCACTCTATTTAGGCTAAATAATCACATCTTACTCAATACATTAAAATAGAAGACCTACCACCATTTAATAACATGTACTCTCCTTCTGTGCACAAATCTTCATCCCATTTAAAAGAGAGAAAACAAAATAATATTTAAATTGTGTAGCCACTCAAATAAGACAATTGATGTATAAAACAAAAAAGGAAATATTACATGAAAAGGATGTTAAATATAAGGATATTCCAACAACTAGCTGAACAATATGTCATGTGAAGACTTGTTCTATTTGCGTAGCTGAGATAACTTTGACTCTGGCACTTTTCTGACTTTATTGTGCAATCTAAATTAGGAATACTTATCATGTTCATAAAGTGTCTTTAAGCTAAACACATATCATTCTGCACTCTGTTTTAACTCACATTGATTTTTCAACAACCAGTGTAGTCATTTTAATATCCCTTTCACTAACAGGTTTATATTTCAGAGAATTAATAAGTAATTTGTAACTATAATTTATTCATTTTTAAAAATGAACATAGATTCTTTACCTGGGACTGAAGAAGCACTGATGGAGGGGGGTGAAGAATTTGAGAAATCATCTAAATTAACAGGACCTGTAAGTATATCCATTTACTTATTTTAATCCTCAAAATGAATATATATCATGGGAAAATCTCAAAGGAAAGCAACATTTTTGAAATTAAAGAACATTTCCAAACCTGCATGCTGCATGCTCTCTGCGGAAAGCTTACATAAGCAGATTGTCCTTTTTTTTTTACAAACATGTAGCAAGGCTGTGATGCTGGTGATGTGGATGTGCATAGTAGAAGGATTTTATTATAGAAAGTAAAGCACAGGGAAAAGAGCAGACTTCCCCCAGAGTGGGGGAAGGGGACAGAGCTGTGAGGCAGTGAGCTTTGCCCTTTTTATATGATGTCCTCTCCTGGATTGGTCACTGCTTCCCTGCCCCTATACCTAGCACACAGGCGCAGGGAATTCTGGTCCAGTCTTTGGTCCATGCCTTAGGCTCCAATAGAAAGAATGTGGTTCCTTTCTTAGCAGCAGGGAGTGTCTGCATCAGGGCCTATCTTGTCAGACCTTCATTAGCATTGGGGGACATCTTTGCCCTCTCAGGAAAGATGAGCATCAGTTAATTTTCTCCTCTTTGACCCACATTGTTCTGCCTACACTGCCTAACGTTTTCTGCCTCAGCTGCATTCAGCTCTTTCAGCAATTGCAGAAGACTTCAGACATGGGAATGGCAAAGTTCTGGTGTGATTGATAGCTTATTTGTGCACACAAACATTCTAGGAGTCTGTGTGTTGCCATCTTAAACCTCTATAAGTTTAAGTACATGCATTTTACTAGAAAAAATGTTTTGCATATCTTGAAAATTTACATATTACTTAACCATGCTATTTTAGTTGTAAAGTCCTGGTTCTGTTAAACTAGATCTCTTCAAAAGAGTATATGGGAGAGAACCATTAGGTTTGTGATTTGAAATGAAATGAAAGGTTAAAAGAAGAAATGCAGAAAAACTGAGATTCTGAGTTACTGTAAAACTCAGGCTAATGCAATCTTGCATGATCTTAAACATAATATTTAGATTGTCTGCATATGATACTTCTGTATTCTCTGTATTAGTTTGCTTGGGTTACCATAAGAAGTACTAGATACTAAGTAATTGAAACAACAGAAATTTATTTTCTCACAACTCTGGGAACAGAAGTTGTGAGTGAAGTATTGAAATAAAGTGTAGCAAGGTAGATTTCTTCTGAGGCCTCTTCTTTTGTCTTGTAGATGGCAGTGAACTCCCTGCATTTTCAAGTCTTCTCTGTCCTAATCTCTTCTGATTACCAGTAATGTTGGTTTTGAGCCCACCCTAATTAACCACATTTAACTTAATTATTTCTTTAAAGACTCTGTCTGCAAGCATTCTCAGATACTGGACTAGGACTTCAACATAGGAATTTTAGGGTCACACAATTAGGCCGATAACACTGATGAAATTTGATTATTTAGCTAGGCATGGTGGTGCACACCTATAATCCCAGTGATTCAGGAGGCTGAGGCAGGAGGATCACAATGTCAAAGGTAGCCTCAGTAACTTAGAGAGACCCTGTCTCAAAATAAAAAATAAAAAGGGCTGGGGATATTGCTCAGTGGTTAGGCATCCCTGAGTATAATCCCTGGTACCAAAACACAAAAACAAATGAATAAACAAACAAACAATAAAGGCAAAGCAAGAAAGAAATTACATTATTCGAAACATTGTTTGGATTATAGGATTTGGCTAAGGGTACCACATTTTTCAATGGACTTCATAATAAATCAATTCTAAAAATTACTGAGGAAATTAATGTATCTTTGTTCATATGTCACTTTCTCACAATAGCTTCCTTGACCTTTATTAAAATTCTGCATCTCTCTTAGATTTTCTATATAGTGCTTGTCACTTCCACTACGCTGAATGATTTGTTGTGTTTATTTTCTATCTCCTTCCACCATAACATAAGGTCTATAAGGGCAAGAATTTTTGTCCATTTTTTTTTCACTTCTGTGTCCTTAGAAGAGCTACACATACTGGGCCCATAATACTTATCAGTTGAATGAATGACATAGTTTAGCAAGAAGTCCTCACCATGAACTGAAAACATTACATTCTCCCCAGTTACAAATCAGTTGAGTCTTAGAGCTAGAAAGAACCATGCTGGCTTTGTAGTTCAGCATTTCTTTCCTCTTACCTCAGTATTCCAAGCTGCTGTCACGCCTCCATGCAATGCCAGGGGATCCATTTCATAGATGAGGAAGCAGAAACTCAGAGAAGCAGAGTAACTGGACCAAAGTCGCGGAGCTGAGAGAGCAGTGAGGTCAGGAATTGGTTAATTTCCACATACTGCTAATCCTGGATATTTCTACTGTGTTTATGTTTAGTTCATTTTTTTAAGGAACAGTTTATTCCCGTTTGTTAGATATTTTCTTTCATTCTTCTCCACCACATTTAGCCATTGGTCCTAGATCTACTCCTAGAGTGATAGCTTAAATCGAATCCTTCTTCCACTTAACTAAGCTTTGGTTGTTAGAAGTCATCAGCATGTCCCATCTGAGACTAAAGTTTTTCAGCCAACATGCAATCCATTCTTTCAGTCATATTTACATTGTGTTGTTTTCAAAGATCTCGGTATCTTTGAAAACTTTCTCTGAATGTGTTCTTCTTTGCCAAGTCCACTGTAAAATATGATTTATACCTCAGCTAAATCCAAGGCTCCAATAATTTTCCCACATCAGAGAGTACAATGAAGTATGTGCTTGAGACAGATATTAATTTTGGATTATAATGTAGGATTGTATTACTTTTTTTAAAAAAGAACCATTCTGGCATTTATAAATTTCAGTATGTCCCCATCATCTCATGATGATAAATGTACCTTGTGATGATCTGTCACTCATCACATTTTGCAAAGGTTTGTTTTATTGTTTTATTCAGCCATGAATTACACCAAAGTATATATTTCTCCCTCATGCCTGGAAAGATACTATTAGAATCTTTTCCTAATCACTTCCTCAAATCAAGGAACATACTGCTCATAGAATTTGTCTTGCTTAATAATACCCAGTAATCCAAACAGGGGAGAAATAATCTTTATTTGATTAAATAATTTCTGAATAATGTCAAATTGTCTCCTAGAGATTTTTGCTTCTTTTCCACAGTGCTTACATAGTGATTTTCCAGTGCAAAAATTTGTGGTAGATCAATTTTATTTGTTTTCATTTATCATTCATTAGATTTTGTATTATTGGAAATTTTTTCAATTCCATTCAATGTCAAATTACTCACTCAAATTCTTTTTGGTGGTTAAAAATAATGCATGGATAAATAAATGTAGGACCCTTAAGCCAGGCAACTTCTGGATAGTAGAATAATGTTATTTTAGATGAAAATTCCCTTAAAAATACATCTGTAATTTTTGGGGCAAAGTTTTTTTAGTAAATCAAGAATATAACTGACTTTATCTAAGTATTAATGGATAATTGGAATAAAACAGAATGTTTTTTCTTTATTACTGTAAAAAACACAAAATACTTCAAAGCAAATTTTGAGTCATATCCTGCAAAAATATAAACATACCACAAACTCTGAAAACCAGTAGTTTCAACACTTGCTGTCTCTATTTGGTAACTTTCCCTGTTGAGTATTGTGTATTATTAAATAAGCAACAGACTCTTGGAAACTATTTTCTCTAGTGGCTTAATCTGTGCCTTGAAGAATTCTTGAATATTTTATGAATATTTTAGAGGTAAAGGCAATGTTTTTTTATTTTTCCAATGAAACAATATATTTATATTCTAAAAATTAAATTTATCCCCTAGAGCCACCCCTCAATTATCTACCCTTGTCCCTCTCCCCTCTTTCCCAGTACATCCCTAGGAATGTAAAGGCAATGTTTTAATGCAAATTTTTATCCTCCCCCAAACAAGTGAGTCATTCTTCTGGATTTTCCTTTTCCCCTTCCTCGGTCTTCTGGAATGCCTCTTAGCATGCATAAAACCTGTGCAGATTAAAGCTAGATTTATCAGGCAAATCCATTTCTTCAAAATGAACCAACAAAAAGAAAATCTTGAAAAAAAATAAGCTGAGCAGCAGGTATTAATTAGTCACAGCCATTTATATTATTAAAAATCTAAAAGACAATTGCTTTAGAACCACAATGGAGGACTTAATACAAATGAATTTTCTAAAATTTCACAATTCTTATAGTTTTCTTAATCTTAAAAATTCTATTTTGTTTTAAAGGTATTAAATAAACATGAATATAAAGGGAAGGCATTTGACATTCAACATCTTGCTGTCTTTTTTTCTTTGTAAATTATTTAGTTATTGTATTCACTGGCCAGTACTGACTAGTTTGCTATAAACTGAATCCCACAAGACTTTTTATGTAATTGGTCAGTATTTCTTACTTAAAGTAGAAGAAACATTAAAAGAAATACTCTTGTAGGGAAAATATCTAGCAGTTACATTTTAGTACGTTTTCCTTTTGAAGTTTTTATCTGCTTGGGGAAATTTGTAAAATTAACTAGAGTGATAGTAGTAGTAATGATATTGTCTATTTGTGAAGCACTTTTAAATTATTAAGCACTTCACATACTTGTTATCAATCATCTCTGAATTTTGCAATTCTGTGATTTATCATTTGATTCTTGAAAACCTTTCTGTGAAGTAATTAATACTGAGTTTGAGATGAGTATACTGAGGTTGCAAGGAAGCTTACACTTTGTCACAGGTCACATAGACAAGGTGTGACAAAACTCATTGCCCAAATACTCTTTCGTGGAGCTCATCAGGATCCATATGATTAGTACTTGTTGAGGTCCTAATTCACTGCTAAGTATCCCATGCAATAGTAAGAATGAGAATTGGGCCACAGTCAGCAGCCAACCTTCAAGACAGAACTATGGATGAAGTTTAAGAAGATAGTGGAATAGCAAGAGTTTGAGGTACTGGGTTAAGAGGTAGATTTTTATGAGAGGATGGCAGCAGTAAATTTGGAGCTTTAGGAATGAGTCTTGCTTGGGTTGCTCAGAGTTGGAGAGGTCTGAGAAACGAGGCAGAATGATAAGAAGGGGATCCTCAAACTCGGAAAGCATTGAGAAGAAAAACAAACACGAAAACAGCTCATGCCTAATACCTTTTTCTGTGGCAAAACTGATCCAGTTGGTAGACTCCCATGGATCTGGAATTATCTTCACATAGTGTCTACTTAGCTAGGTTGGAGGTAAAATTTCATTAATTTCAAGTTTGCCCAATAATGTGCTTTATGGATTAGTATATAAAGCAGTTTGTTGATTGATGCTCTAGGGCCAAGTAGATGACTTTCTTGTTTACTCGTTTCTGATCCTTTTATTTCCATTCACAAATACTGAGGTTTGGACCTGACTGTCAGAAGGTGGAATTTCCCACATATGCCACCTGTTCTTCTTCTTCTTTTTTTTTTTTTTTAATGAAGAGAGGGGGACAATGAGAGAGAGAGAGAGAGAAATTCATTTAGTTTTTCATGTGGCCTTTAATGCTCCAGCACTTCCTTGTGTACATGGTGCTGAGGTTTGAACCTGCATCCTCACGCATGCCAGGCAAGCTCTGTAACCACTGAGCCACTGCTCCAACCACTGCCACGTGTTCTTAAGATCCTATTTATATGGATTTAAAAATGAAGGAATGTGGATGAGCTAAATATACTACTCTATCGATAATACCTCTAATTAAAAGATTTGAAGGTCAACGTTTATGTTCATCATACAACTGACTTAAAATTTCAAGGAGTTTTGATAGCAAAGGATATGTTCTTAAACGAATTTCTTCAACTGGAAATATTAGATGAATTATTTTTTGTTAATTTTTAAAAATTCTGTTCAAACAGTGCAGTGCTTAAGTCAGAAAAGAGTTTCTTCTGTATTTCTTTTCCCTGACTGAAAGTTAATTAGCAGCAAAGTGAAAACCTCTTATATTAAATCCTAGGTGCTTTGAGGAGTTATATTAAATTATGTGCAATGCACATATATTATATGCAATGAACATTGATTGCTAAGACAAAGAAAGTTTTGCAATCTGCTGAAATCATATGACTTTTAATAATATTCAGGTTTCACAAATGCTTTCTGTTTTTCTTCTCCAAAAGCCTGCATACTAGTTTCAGGCCAAATAGTATGTGCCCCCTTGAAGATTTATTCTTCTGTTCCATTTCTTCTATCCTAGATCTTTATTCGTTCTCTTATAAGCTGTTGATAGATCTAGACATTTGAAAGAAAGGAAGTGACAAAATGTTACTTAGACTTGATAATAACATTGAAAGGTCAATCTGAGACCTCACTATTAGAGGAATGGTATGAGGAATGTGGACCATTAGACTATTCATTTAACTTCATTTTTTTTCTTTCTTTGAGGTAGTGGAGATTGAACCCGGTGGTTCTCTACCACTGAGCTACATCCCCAGCCTTTTTAAAAATTTTTTATTTTGAGACAGGTATTACTAAGTTACTTAGGTTGGCCTCAAATTCGTGTTGCTCTTGCCTCAGTCTCCTGAATCACTGGAATTATAGGTATGAGATTCTGTGCCCACCTTTAACTATGAATTTTGATACCACTATTTTATATATTGTTTTTTTTTACTAATATAGTTACTTCCTACACACAACCCTCCTCCATTAAAATTTTATGTGTTTCATCATTTCTACAACTTGACATTTTATGTTTCCAGTAAAACATCTAATTTTTTTTCCATACTCATGCACAGTTTTGTGGTAAGTAAGTTGTTACACACATTTTAGAAGCTTTATAACTATGTAAACTGATTTAAATAGTTGGATAATGGAAATATTGTTGGCTGAATAGGTTAGTGAACAAGTTGCAATTTTTTCTTGCTTTGTATATCTAGTGTGGAAAAAGAGACACAGCTAGCACTTACGGAATTAAGAGTAAGCAGATTTCAACTTGTACTCCTGCAAAGTGAAAAACAAAAGAGATGAATATTCACTATCATCTCACCAAATAGAAGTAATAAATTAAGGTGAATTTTGTCTATTGAAAGTATGAGTTGACAAATTGCTGGCAGCTAATTGTAGCAGTGAATTTTTAGCTATGAAAAATGATTCATGTCCATTTTTCTCAACCCTAAACAAGTTCCCCCCATTTGTCTTTCCTTTAAGCCTGTGGACTTTCATTTGGCTTTTATGACTCATGGGTCTAGGATGCCAATAAAATTGCTTAGAACTAGGTGCTACAGTAGGAAAGTTATCTAACCAAATTTTGGAATATGGTTGGATTTTTCCTTTTGACATTTCAGGTCTGTTGATTTCTGACACATTTAGGATGGAAATATTTGCCCAAACCTATGCAAATATTATTTTTTAAACATTTATGAGTTTTAAAAATGTAACTTCTAAATGTCACATTTGCATAGGAAAAAATGGCCTAAGATGGTAAAGTAAGAGATAGTATTTAAATATTGACTGTAGCGTTGGTAATTAATTCAGTCCCTTTCCATAATTTCACTGCTTTTCCATAAGCAAAAGTATGACAATATTTTTTGTGATCAATTAAACTCTGCATTTAAATATTAAGATAATGAGAAGGGAAGTTTGCCTTAATATGCACAGTTGTAGAGCAAGTATATTTGATTTCTAGCCAAAAAAAAAAAAAAACCCAAGAATTTGTATGACAATATTCTCTTATTGTCCTATGAACCCCATTATGATTCAATTTTATTCTTATAAATGCACTCAAAGGAGTGCATTTCTTTTTTTTTAAATTTGTTCAATATAGTCTTACATATTGGAGGGAATTGTTACATATTTATGCATACATAAATGTTGACAAGTAAGTTAAGCCCATTCCTAGTCAAGGATCTCCCTTGTCTTTATCCATTGCCCATCTCATGTCTCCTCTGTAATACCCCCATGCTATAGATAGAAATGAACATATGCATGTGTGTTAATTATTGAAATTTCTGAGTTTGTATGCCTGCATGAGTGTAGTTTGGCTTCTTATGGGAGTCAAGTGTACCCAGACGTATTGATAATCCCCTTTTCCTTCCTTTCCTCCCTTCTCCCTTCCACCATCATAGTTATGGTTCCCTCAGCTTATGTGAAGTTTCAACTTTGGTGAGTTTATTAATTAAACATAGCTAACTTACATATGTGAAAGCTAGACTAAAACCTAAGATAGAATGAAAGGCGAGCATTTCTTGACTTGAAAATACTGAAAAGTATTTTGAAGTTTGTACTCATTCTTTCTGAAAGTCATAACTAGCTGCTGCACATTTGACTTCATTGGCATATAAATGGGCCAAAGAGGAAGAAAAGCACTGTGGAGAGTTTGAGTAGCAAAGTAAAACCCTAAAACCAGTTTTAAATTGTGTAGAGTGTGTGCTGGGGAACACAGTAGGTTAATATTCAATCCCTTTGTGGAAATAGGAAAGAATGGATAACCCATAGCAGGGTTTCCCTATGTGTTCATCTTCTTTTTATTAAGGAAGCTACTTAGAGGATATAAAATGTCTAGAGACAGGAGTGCTTTCCTACAGAAGTGTACACGCCTGTGGGTTTTTGTTCTTTCAACCACATTAATCTAACCAAGATCTTTTTTTTTTTTTCACTTGTTGTAAAAAGTGGTCACATTATAGTTCAAACCTCAGGAATGTGCTGATTCAAACAAACTGAGGAAATACATATTCCTGCTATTATGCTGATCTATCATAATTATATTACAGGAAACTTTGGGGAGAATTAGCTTCGGAACTGTGTTGAAAAGCTATTGACTCTTGAGATATACTGAATGACCATCTCTTTTTAAGATTTTGAGCTCTTTTTAAAATTGCACGCGAACAGCTTTACATTCTGTTTTTCTTTATTTACACAACCGATTGAGCATATTCTCACATGAAAATTCTATAAACCCAATTTTTAGTGGTTCTGCATTATTGTAGCCTGGTCTTTTTCAGTGTCCATTGAACCAAGTGTCTTATTCTCATCTTTTTAAAGTTTAAGACTTTGATATTAATGTCAAACCACAATATAAGATTGTTGCCTCTGAATTAATGTTAGGTTGGATATTCCTAGCTGGTTCGTTCCAGGGTACTAGTGATCAAGATTTGGTAACAGATATGCAGGGACCTCAGCACCACAACCGTCTGGGTGGTGGTTGTGGTCTCATTCCCAAAAATCCTACTCCAGGAGCCTCTGGGTGTTCTTTGAATTTTAACCTTCTAATCTGTTTTAATGTGAAAAAGGCTGTAAAATGCTCATTTAGTTGTTTTGTGGTTTGAGACTTGGAAGTAATTCTTGTAGAATAATTATCCACAAAAATCACAGATGATGTGATTTTTGGGGAACATGGGGTGTGGTGTCCTCAAAATTTCTTAAAGGGTCAGAGTGGATGAACTATCTTAAAGTTCTTGATACATTCCAGAAAAAGTCCATTTGGCTTATTTATCAGTAATTTAAAACTCTTACCAGAATTGAGGATTCCTTAAAAATTTATACATGAAACAACAATAATAAAATATAAAATGAATTTTGCTTATTCACAAATATAAAATGGAATATTTTGTCCTTTAAGTTAGATTTCTTGCTTTATGGGTTAATTTCCTCAATTACTAAAGAACAGTTTTTTTATGTATTTGTTAAACTTATGTATTTCTTTTTCTATGAATTGTTCTTCTGTGTTGACTGTTCATATCATTATGTTACATAGAGTGTTACAAGTATTTTCAGTAATTTTTCTTTTGACTTTTAATGTTGTTTATGATAGTGTTTATTATATACAACTATAATTTTCTTTTTATGAATTCTTTCATTCCTTTTGTATGTTTTTTTCCCTCTCCAACTTTAGATAAAAATCTACCTTAAATTTCTTTCCATTTTATCTTTGAACTTGTCCATCAGTTTTGAGTTTCATTGGTCATTGTGAGGCAAGCATCTAGCAGTACATTTTCAAATAAAATCTGTTACTATCATTTATTTGTTTATTTTTTAAAGAGAGAGAGAGAGAGAATCAATTTTTATTTACTTTTTCAAGTGGCTTTCGTTGCTCTGACACTTCATTGTGTATGTGGTGCTGGGGTTTGAACCTGCATCCTTGCACATGCCAGGCAAGTGCCATAACTGCTGAGCCTTCACTCCAGCCCACTATCATTTCTTTTGATAATGCATCCCTGTTAGGTTTTTGTTGCTGTAACAAGTACCTGAGGTAAATCACCTTAAAGAGGGAAAAATTTTATTGGCTCCCATTTCTAGAAGTTTCATTCCATGTTTGCTTGGCTCTGTTACTTTGGGCCTTTGGTTTCTTGGGTCCCACCGGTATATCATATGGCAGCCTGTGGTGGAAGGAGTCCACTTACCTCACAGTGGCCAAGAGCACACAATAAGACAAGAAGGAGCTTGGATCCCAATATCCCCTTCCAGGCATATCCCCAGTGACCTAATTTCTCCCTCTAGTCCCCACCTACTGAAGGTTCTTCTACCCTCTATGGGCTGAGGACCAAGTGTTCAACACATGGGTTTTTGGAGGACATTTAAGATCCAAATTATAATAGCATCCATCATTAGTTTAAACTAAAAAAAAAATCTTCATTTGCTATATAGAATAATGTCATAATTAATACTTACTGAATCTTATTTTTTGTCAAATACTTTTATAAATATTATCCTTTTTCCAACCTATCTTAATTGTTACCCAATTTACAGATGGGAAAACTAAAGTTGAGTGTGATAGGATAACGTTCTTGGACTCTCTCAGTTTGCACATCAAGGAGCCATACTGTGCTCCTTGTATGCTCCTGGTCCCAATCTAGGTTCTGCTAGCTTAGCCTGTCATCTGGACAGTGGAGAGTTGGCCTTTGTTAACCTGTGTGCTGTTTCTGTTTTATTGTACGTTCATGTGTTTAATATAAAGTAGATGAAAGCTTCCCTTGTAAAGTCAAATAATTGAACCATCATATAATTACTAGCTGTCCATTATCTTCCTAAGACATGACTTTTGCATGGTTTAAAAAAAATGTATAAGATTAGTTCAGGAGAAGTTTTGTGAGTCCTTTGCTAGAATATGGGAAAGTACTCATCAATGTTAGAAGATAATGTAGGTGCTTAAATAAAAAAATATTTAATTTAGTGATTTTTTTTCAGTTTCTGAAGTAAAGTTTAAATACTATTTACAAGGATATCAACTTAGAGACAGAATTGAAGTCTTAACTTCTAGTTGTATTCAGTATGATTGAAACATCTTTTTACAGAGATAACACAAGCTTCTTGGGTAAAAAGCAGCTGAATGATGTATGAGCAAATATCTCTCCACGATGTAATAACTACAGAAGTTTTTTGTGTTTCATAAGAATTGTGATTCAGATGTCTGTATTTATTTTACTTAAATCTGAATTTCTGGAACTTCCTCATTTCCTTTTTAAGTTTCACTGACTTTTAAATGTTTATTAAGAAAATATTTGCATTCCATTAGTAAGAAGAAAACCATTCCCAGACAGGGAATTTGTGGAAATCACTTTACCGAAGAAGACATATAAAAGGTTTTGTGTCAACTGATGTCAAGAATGTATAATGATGGATTTGCAGACACCTGTACTTAGAGACCACAAAAGTTGAGAAATAGTGATGTTGTCTTTTGAGGAAGGGCCAAAAACATTCCAGTCTAGAGGATCTGCCACCAAAGGATTAAAATTAAAAAGTAGGTGAACAGTATGCAGAACTTGGAAGTGCCCGTTATTAATTCTGCCAGTGTTTCTCCACACACATGTGCCCCTGTGGCTCCATCTCTTGAGGCCAAGTTAGTGATTGGCTTGGAGAGGTCAATACTGCCTTGGTGAATTTGTCCCACTAGCTGGCGTTATTAGTAGAAGAGGGGATGAATGAACACTCCCTGACACTAATTTTGCTTGAAATACTTTCTGTGCCTCACCTCACTTGTCTCCATGATCCAAATTCCTTTTTCCTTCCATCCCTTTCTTCTGGGGGATGAACTCCATTCCCACCCCTATAGTAAACTTCTTCCTACAGAACCACTGTTAATTTCTTTTAGTTAAGATGGGGACCCTCCTGGATTCCTCCTTCTGCTTCAACCGAGGGTGGTGGTAGTCAAACTCACAATCTTAACATCTTTGCACACTCCACTGGAGCTTACTTGTCCACACAGCTGTCTCTCCCAGGAATTGCCATCTGGTGTGTAATGACGGACAGGCCCCTCTAGTGGCCAGGCCTTCCTCTTGGGATGCACTGTTCTAGATAATGAATTAATTGAGAATGAATGAATGAATGAATGAATGAATGAATGAATGAATTGAGAATATCTCATGGCTTTTCTAGACTATAAATCCCTGAAGAACAAGGACCCTAGCTGTAACTGTGGGAACTAACTTTAGTTACGTTAGCTTATTTAAAATTACACAACTGCTCTGTGAGGTAATTTTGTTTAACCTCCACTTTTAGATGGAGAAATTAAAACTTACAGAAAGTAACACCAGCAAGTTGTATGATGGAAGATCACACTCCAAAGTCATGGTGGCTCACTCTGAGGGCACTGCTGGGATTCTAAGGCTCATTTTCTACCTCTTTGGGGAGACCAGCGACTATGTGCTTGTGTCATGGAAGGCCCTATCCTGGCCTCGCCTCACTTTTCACCAGAGCAGCTCCAACAGTGTCTATCTTATACACAAGATTTGTGTGTATAACTTGTTTTGAAAATAAGAATTTTCCTTCTGTATATAAACTTTGAACTTATTATTCAGATTATTCTGCACTTGGAGTATTTAGTTTTGGATAGAGCACTAACATTACATACAGCTTTCTGCATCTTCTGAGTCATGCAAATATGGAAATATCTTTTTTATTAAGCACTGTCAGGGCTCAATGACTCAGACTGTAAAAAAATTTCTTTACAAGGAAATTATTTTTGACATTTTGAAAGCCTTTAAAATTCTGGAAAATCATGTTTCTTTTGGTGAAGTAACAAACATATCCAACTATGCTAAACAAAAGGTAATTAAACATTTCAAGGTGAATAAAATTAGACATAGGAGATGAGGTTAGAGTTATAATTTCTGATTTATATTATTTGCAAGTATATTTGACAAATTCAGATATTACAGATTTAATTGGATATTTGATTATATCTTTGAATGACTCTTCAACTTGAAAGAAAAAAGAAAAAAATCATAAATATTATTAAAGAACAATTGTTACAAATTCAAGGAAAAGTGTTTTCTACTTAAAGATAGAACTTAGTCATCTCTACTACTTTCACTTTTAATGAATATGAAACTTTTATTATAGTATTCCTAATATATATATATTATTGTACTTGGATTTGAACCCAGGACCTTTCACCTTTGCCACTGAGTCACATCTCTACCACAATCTAAAATCTTTTTGAGATCTTAGAAATTTTATTTTTTATTGCTGCATTATAGTTTTACACAATGAAGGGGTTTGTTGTTACGCATTCATACATGCACATGATATATCTGTATTTCCCAAGCATCCCTCTCTTTTCCTCACTACCTGGACTTTTTCCTCCACTGACTCCCCATTATTTAAACATATATATATAATATTTTTGTGACTTTTCATGCTTTGCTTTAAGTGTCTGCATGTGACACTTTAAGTATCCTATAGCCACTACTACCACCATGTAGTGTTACTCTCACCCCTTTTCCATCCTCATCCTTCCCCTCCCTCTTCCCCTCTCCCCTCTCACCCTGCCACTCAACCAAACTTTCCCCAGTTCTTTGTAATAGATCCATGTTGGTGGATCTATTACATAAACTTGCCTTTTTCTCACCCATTCCTTTGTTTGACTTTGGCTTCCACATATGAGAGAAAACATTTGATCTTCATTTTCTGTGTTTGACTAATTTCGCTTAGTATGATTTAAATTTTTGAAAAACCAAATTTCCATGTTCCTTCCTTTTGTGAAACTGCCTTGTTATTTAAACACCTTCCTGGGATGTTTATTCTATAGCATGGAATTAATTGATGACCTAAGGTTCCACAACACCTCAGTGGCATTCAGAAGACCTCCCATTCCACTGTTGATTGTGTTCCTATTGGACATCAGAAGACCAGTGTCCTCTATGTCTTACATAAGTGACTTTTTCAGACAGCTATTGACATGAAAGGACAGCAAAGAAACTCAACAAATCACCTTTTGTATATTGGAAATTCAAGTATAATGTACTCATTTTATCTGTGGTTTCATCTTTGCTCAACCATGATGTGCAAATGTCAAGTAAATACTAGATTTTTGATGTGTTTTCACACAGTAAAATAGACTATAACAAGGTAAACTTTGTCCTTATGTGTTTTGGAGGCTTGTTCTTAAAAATCAATAATGTTGGGGCTGGAGCAGCGGCTCAGTGGTTAGGGCGCTTGCCCAGCATGCGAAAGTACGCGAGTTGAAACCCCAGCACCCACGTACACAGCTAAGTCTCGGAGCAACAAAAGCCATGTGAAAAACTAAATAAAATTGATTCTCTCTTTCTCTCTCTCACTGTCCCTAAAAAAAAAAAAAAAAAAAAAAAAAAAATCAGTAATGTTTATAGGTGCATTTCAGCTTATAAAATACTTTCATATTATTTAAGCAAACCTAGAAGTATTATTGTTTTCCCCATTTTAAAATTGCAAAAAGAAACTCAGAAGGAATGCATCAACCCAAGTCAATAGAATTCTAATTCCTTCAGACTTATTCTGAATGTTCTTAAATTTAGAGCAAATAGGTGGCAGTGTAGCTTGCAAAATCATCAATCAAATTATTTTTACCCTTGTTTGATATGAGTCTGGAAATTTTATGTCATGGATTCTGGGATTATAAGCACCAGAATATGTTTTGCCAAAGATATAATAGAGAATAGAATTTCTATTTCAGTGGGTCGTATTCATCTCAACATATTCAGCATCTTGTACAAGTCCAAGAAGATGAGGTGCTCAAGAAAGGTTTGCTGGGTTGAACTAGAAGAAGAAAAGTCACTCTAGAACTTTTAAGTATTCTTTTATTTGCTAACATTTTTCTCCAATGGCTATTGTCTTAAGCAGAATATAATTCTGTACTTCAAAAATAATATTATGATTCTTTTAACTGCATTTAAATCCTGCAGCTCCAGCATCTTAGATGACTTCCCAGTTTGCTGGAGTCTGTTTAGTAAGCTGGAGGTTATGGGATGTTGTGCGTCTGAATAATTTCTATTGTGTGGCTTTAATCTTTTTAGAAATTTTGTTTTACATCTAATTAAGTTAAAAGTTCCAAATCCAGTGTCTGATTGTGGTGTGATGTGTGTGTGGCAGTTGAAATAGTATAACTATAAGCAGTGGGGTTTAGGAGTTCCTGCATATATAAGACACACATCGAACATGCTTCTAGAACAGACTTAGAAAACAGGCTTCTGAGCTCTCCTCAGGCAAATTACACTTAAAACTATCTTATTTTGAACTCTTACTTGAAGGAAAAGAAAATATTTCATATCTTCAACCTCTTCAGCTAATGCTGTCTCCATTTTCTGTTCTTATTAGAAAACCAGTGTTCTCCCAGACATTTCACTCATCCTTGTACATAAATTTTCATTATTTTTTCATGACACAGCTGAAAGCAGCAGTATCATGTTTATCCTCATTCTCCATTGCAACTTCCTGTTTATTCATTTTCAACTGTAAATAAAAATTCTTCTGACATTTATTATTATCTGAAATGTCAGTTTATCACTTGTCTTAGTCTGTTTTGTGCTTCTGGGTAATTTATGATGAACATAAGTTTACTTGACTGATGATACACAGTTCCAGAGACTGAGGGGGGCTAGTATCATGCAAAAGCCTTTTTGCTAAGTTGCCCCTTGGTCAAAGGCTGAAGAATAACACACACACACACACACACACACACACACACACACACGAAGAGAAAGAAAGGGAGACAGACAGAGACAGAGGATGGATTGATTTGTTTTTTATAAGGAACCAACTCTTGTGGTAATGCAGAACCTTCATGAGCTCGTATTACCTCTCATTAGGTGGTACTTCCCAACACTGTTGCTTTGTGGGCTAACTTTGTAACACTTGCTTTTGAGGAGATGCTTTCAAAACATAGCACCATTCACAGTGCTCAGTCATCTTGGACTTGTGACATGATGCAATTAATCAATTTAGTGTCCTGTCTTCAAAATTTCTTTACACTCTACTCTTCAGTAGCCTCTACTCAACATCTGACACCTAAGGCCACAGCTCAACCTTTACCATAGCCTAGTTCTGTTCTACCTCTGGACTCCGACTCTATGTGATTCTCTAAAAATAACACCCTCCTTTCCAGTTTCTCATTTTCTCACTCCTTTAGCCTTGCTAGTCTCTTTGACTTCCCTAAAAGCTCCAGAGCCTAAGCCATTTCCTCCTTATGGTTACCTTATCTGCTCAAGGCCTCACCAGTGTATCTTGCCAATTCCTTGCCCATTTAGTATTCTTTTGCTATTTTCAGTTTTAATCTGCCTTTATCTTCTATATCATTCTCTGTACCAACTAATCCAAATCTGACTCTAGGCTCCTACCTCTCAAGATAATAAAGAAAAACAAACAAAAAGCTAGTAAGCAAATAAAACCAAACAAAGAAAACGGGTTTATCAGGCTTGAATTCCTTTAACATCCCACAAGCCTACCTTCATCTGTGTGAACAGCCTCTGTCCTTTATTGTCATGCAATTGCAGAAGAAGAGGTTTGAATTATCCTGTTCCAAGATTGCTATTGTTATAATTATTTCTCTCTGTGCCTAAAAATGTACTTTTTCCTTTAGTTCTATTTCAATACCATCCTTCCTACTTTCCTGCAGACTATAAACATTTTAAGCATCTCCCAATAGCAAACAAATATATGAGTTATTTCATGTTCCACCTTTAGCTAATACTCTTACCCTTGACCTTTACATCATAATCTTGGAAAGAAGAGACTCAGCTTCTGTTATGGCCTGTGTTCCCACAAATTGTATGATGAAACGTAATCACCAGTGTGACAGTGTGAAGAGATAGAGTCTCTAGGAGAAGATTCAGTCATGAGGGTGGAGTCCTCCTGAATAGAACCAGGACACTTATAATTATGCAAGAGGGAGTGGTTTGCGCTTCCTTCCCTCATGCCTCATGAAGACACAGAATTCATCTTCTCTAGAAGATATAGCAACATGGTGCCATATTGGAAGCAGAGACATAGTGCCTCACCAGACACTGAACTTGCTGGTGCCTTGATCTTGAACTTCCCAGGCTACAGAATGGTGAGCAAATATTTTTCTATTCTTTACAAATTACCCAGTCTCAAGTATTTTCTTATAACAGACTGATAAAACTTCTTTTATACTTATTAATTTTTAATCCACTGAAAAAGTGAAAACTTATTCTTTAGTATCCAAAATGGAATGAACTCCTTTCACCCTCATATTTAGTTCTGCTGAGGAAATTGATAACAGTTGACTAACATTTCTTTCCTCCTACAGCTTTTTCTTTTGTTACTGACTCCCTTCTCTTCTATTATCTATCTTCCTGACAAACTGTCCTCATCCTCTTTGCTAGATCTCTTTGTCTGGTGGCCTCCCAAATTTTTGTATTTACCAACACAGCTTTTTCTCTTCTCATCTTGTCACACTCTCTGAGTGGCATCATTCATACTCATGTCTTCTGTTGATTAAGTCCAATTCTCTTTTATTTTTTGACATCTCCTTGAGGTTCAGAATTAGATACACAAAACCAAACCAAACCAAATCAAATCAAACCACTGCCTTTCACAAGAAGAAGAGCAATAACAATAACACAGAACTTATTCACTAATGTCCTATGGTCATTTTGTTCTTAAAATATCAAAGCTGAAGTCCTTTTTTAATTTCCTTTGTTTTAGCATTAAGACATTCATTTCAGTTGTGTTAATATTTTAATAAAATTGGCACAGGTATATCAAAATATGTTGGTAATTATAATCTAAAGTTTATATATAAATTAACATTAGTTAATATTAAATTTATGATAGCATAATTATTATTATATAATTATATTCTATATTATATACTATATTTAAGTTTTTACAAGAGTTCCATATCTGGGATAATGGGACAAAGTGGACTGTTAAAAACTGTCTCACCGTATCTTATCCATACCATTTTGAAACTTATGTCTATGTCTTCAGACATATACTCCATCAACTCATTCTATTAAAAATTAAGGAGATGTTTCTAAATTAAAAATATGACCATGTTCACGTTTCTGGTAGGATGATCTTCAAACTAGTTGGTTTAACATTCATGATGATCAATAAACTGACCAAAACATTTCCCCATCTTATATCTTGTCCCTCCCGTCATTATGAGTGGTTCGGCATCCTTGGAATCACACAGATATTAATTTCAAGCTTCCATACTTAGGGCCCACTTCACAGGAAGTACTCTTAGCCTCCTGAAAATCCTCATCTTCTATTAGCGTTAAGCTTTCTAAATCCTTTCCTGACTGTCTTTGCATATTTATTTTCTCTATGTCCCAATTGCTGCTGCCTTACTGTGCCTACTCCAATCTCATGTGCTATGATTTCTGAAGGAACTTTGTTATTGATCTCTGTATTTCAATCTATTGGTTTCTGACTTCTTGAGATTGGGAAATGGTCATATTTATTTTTCACCTCATAGCCTAGTTATGTGGACAAAGGAATGAATCATGGATGAATGATGCAATTTTGGGTCTCTGGAAATAAAAATCTATATATCATTGTTTACTGGTGATGTTACCTGAGTGTATGTTATTATGTTGCTTCATGTCATGATTAGTTATGTTACTGTCATGTTCAAGTACAGACACACTCAAGAGGATATACACTCAGGAAGATACAGCAAAAAAAAAAAAAAAAAAATCCAACAATTTCCTGACATCTAGGGTAGATGGAAAAACCCTGTCCTACAGATGTTTGAATTAGTCAATAAATCAAGAATTCAATCAATAAATATTTGTCTAATCATTGTATCCAGTGCTGTGAAAAATATAAAAACATGTTGGGTGTGATTTCTGCTATCAAAAGTTGTGTTCTAGTCATAGGTTAAGAGGTTCACTAGAAATCAGTTATATTAACATACAAAGTAGAAAAATAATACAAGTTGTAAAATGACTGACATTTATTGATTTTCTTTCAGTGTCCCAGTTGGGATACTGTGTTCTCATGCATAATTTATAATTTTCACATCAAACCAATGATATTATCTGCTTATTAATGAATAAATTAAAGGTTAATTAAACTTTCTTAAGGAAATGGCTTATAAATGGTTCTGTGAAAATTTAAACCCATGAAATCTGCTTACTAGCTCTCTAGAGCCCGGTACCATGTAGGTTTAAAGGTAAAAATGAAAGACTAAGACAAATATTACTACAAAACTCTAATGTTGGCTTAAAAGATAATAAAGCACTCATACAAAAATGGAATTTGAGGAAAACCTTAAATGTTGGAAAAAACTTGCAATGTAGTAAGAGAAGAGATAAAACAGCAGGTGAGAAAGAGACATGTGGGAGTCCTTGGAATTTAGAGTAAATGACTTTATTGCATAGAGCCATAGAAAACTGCATGTTTGTAGCAGATGATTTGTCTTTCAGAACAACTCAGGTCTACTGTATGAGATCCAGCCCCAAGGTGTCATGGGACCCATGAAAGAGAGGCAGACAGATCTGGAATTCCATAGAGTGTAATTTATGGGGGACTTGACAGAAGCATGGTCCTGGGTGGCAGCAAAACTAGTTGGATCCCCGCAGTTTGGACCAGAAACTGGGGTATATTTATGGATTAGGACAAATGTGGCTTTATCCTGACTGAAATGCACCCCTTTCATGTTAAGGAAACATCAAAAATTCAGGTGCATTCCTGTCAGGTTCTGGTTGTAGAGACCCACATATAATCTAATGGTTTTATCTATTCTGTTAGTCAGCTTTTTGTGGCTGTGACCAAAATACCTGATAAAAACAACTTAGAGGAGGAGATGTTTATTTTGGCTTATAGTTTCAGAGGTTTAGTTTACCGTTGGACAACTCCATTGTTCTGGCCCTGAGGTGAGGCAGCACATCATGATAGAAGAGTGTGGTAGAGGAGAGCTGCTCCGTTCATGGCTGCCAGGAAGCAGAGAGAGAGAGAGAGAGGAAGGGGCCATAGGGAAGATGAATCCCTAATAACCCAGTTCCTCCAGCCATTACCCCTCTGCCTATAGTAACCACCCAGATAACCCAAACTAGGAGGGACTGATTAGGTTACAGCTTTCATGAGCTAAGCATTCTGCCTCTCAGTATTCCTGCATTAACACAGGTGTTTTGGGAGCACAGCTCATATTGAG
This sequence comes from Aplodontia rufa, assembly GCA_004027875.1. NCBI lineage: Eukaryota > Metazoa > Chordata > Mammalia > Rodentia > Aplodontiidae > Aplodontia > Aplodontia rufa. The sequence goes on along the minus strand of PVKS010000741.1, from coordinate 118,333 downwards.
ACCATAACATCTATTCATAATTTGCTGGGAAACTAAGTAGGAAAAATCAGGACAATTGCTTAGAGGCAACCATGGCAATTATGACCCCAAGATGGTTATAGTCACATCAAGCTAAAGCCATGCAGTTCAGTAAGGAATTGTACAAATAATGGTGTGTCCTGGATCTTGAATATTACATTGAGGGCAGTGGTATTCTCTGGAGACTTCAGAGTATGTTTTAGTCGTTTTGGAATTTTAGAAGAAATAAGTTGATCTGGTGATGACTTTGGTGACATAGAAGAGTTAAATTTGAATGCAGAACAATCTTAGAGGCAAAATGGCAATTAGGAGCCTTTTAACCCTTAAGTATGATGATGAATTAATGGACCCAGCTATTGAAAAAATAGCTGTTTCTTGCTGTTCCTTTCCCCCTATGCAATTGTTTTTCTAACTTCACTGAGGCATAATTTATAGAACAGAAAGTGCACCTACTTCAAGTATATAATTCAATGTTTTTGTTATTTTTCCTGAGTTGTGAAACAGTCATCATAATCCAGTTTTAGTACATTGTTATCAATCTCTTGTCCATTTGCAGTTATTATCCATTTCTACTCCCAGTCCCAGGCGATGAGTTATCTACCTCTTGTTTCCATAGGTTTTCATATGCTGGATGTTTCATCAAAGTGGACTCTTGTGTCTGGCACCTTTTGTTTAACTTAATTTTTTAAGGTCTGTTCATTTGTAGCGTGATCAGTATTTTACTTTTTTATTGATGACTATTAGTCTTCCAATATTGCAAATACCACCTCGTATTCATGAGTTGATGGACATTTAGATTTTTTCTAATATTGGGCTCTTATGAATAGAGCTACTATGAAGATTCATGTGTAAGTCTTTCTGTGGATATATATTTTCATTCTCATGGAAGATTCCTAAGAGTAGAATTGCTTAGTATTATGGTAAATTTATACTTAACATTTTTTTAAAGTTATACTTAACATTTTTTTAAGGTAGAGGGACAGAGAGAAAGAGGGAGAGAAATAATTTTATTTAGTTTTTCATGCAGCTTTTGTTGCTCTGAGAGTTCATTGTGTATGTGGTGCTGGGTTTGAACTTGCTTACTAGTGCATGCTGGGCAAGCTCCGTAACTGCCTAGCTGCCACTCCAGCCCTATACTTAACTTTAAAAATTTCTCCTTTGTGAACCTACAGAATTGGAGAAAATCATTGCATGCTATGCCTCTGACAGAGGACTAAAATCCAGAATATACAAAGAACTCAAAAAAACTGAACACCAAGAACATAAATAATCCAATCAATAAATGGGCTAGGAAATAAACAGAAATTTCACAACAGAGGAAGTCAAGAAAGCCAATAAATTAGAAAATGTTCTATATCACTAGCAATCAGAGAAATGCAAATAAAAACTTCACTAAGATTCTACCTCACTCCAGTGAAAGTGGCAAAAATGAAGAATACAAACAATAACAGATGCTGGAGGGGTTGTGGGAAGAAAGGAACACTAACACACAGCTGATGGGACAGCAAACTTGTACAGCCACTCTGGAAAGCAGTGTCAGTATGAAGACTCCTTTAAAAAAAAAAGGGATGGACTTACCTTATGACCCAGCTAGCCTACTCCTGGGTATTTTCCCAAAAGAGCTAGAATTGGCGTACTACAGAGACACAGCTACATCAATGTTTATAGCAGATCAATTTACAGTAGATAAACTATGGAACCAATGCAGATGCCCCTCACTGGATGAGTGGATTCATAAAGCTATATTTCATATATATATATATGTATATATATATATACACATATATACACACACACACATACATACATACAGACATACACATATACAAACACACACACAATGGAGTTCTACTCTGCTGTTACAATGATATCATGGTATTTGCAGCCAAATGGATGAAAATGGAAAAAATCATACTGAGTGAAATATCCCAAACACAGAGACTTAAGGGCCAAATGTTTTCTCTCATATGTGGAAGCTAGAGTAAAACCTAAGACAGGATGATAGTTAGCTGAGGTTAAGTAGTAAACTCACCACAGTTGAAATTTCACATAAGCTGGGGGAAACATACCTACAAACGTAGGGGGAGAAGGGAGGGAGGCAGGGAAGGGAGGGAGAAATAAGGGGGGATTATCAATACGATGGGGAATACTCACTTCCCATTAGAAGCCTAACTATACACAGGCAGAAACTTAAAAATGTCAAAAATTAATATACATGTATATGTTCATTTCAAACTATAGTATGGGGGCATTACAGAGGAGACATGAATTTGGGGAATGGATGAAGGGATGATCCTGGACTAGGATTGGCCTTAAGTTACTATCTCACAATGTCAATATCCATGTATGCATGAATATGTAACAAAAATTCCCTTCAATATGTCAAACAAATTAAAGACTTTGTTGAACAAATTTTAAAAATCTAATAAAACAAATTTCTCCTTTGCAGGTTTGAAGGGTAAAAAATTCAAGCTATGAAACATAGAATTACCATATGGTCCATCACATCACTTGTAGGAATATACCCAGAAGAAAACAGTGTTCAAAGACAAACTGTTGTAAAACTGTTTATATCAACACTGTTTTCAATAACATCAACAACTCATGCATGGATATACGAAAGGTAACATATACAGCTGAATATTATTCAAGGATAAGAAAGGAAGTTCTAATACATGCTGCAACATGTAATGACATAAAAAATATTATGCTAAATGAAAAGAAGCCATACATAAAGCTCACATATTAAGTTCCATTCATATGAACTATCCAGAAAATGCAAATTCATAGAGACACAAATCAGATAATGGATTGCAAGAGCTTTATGGAGGGAAAGGATAAAAGGAGAGTCACTGCTTAATGGGTTTTGGATTTTCTTTGGGGATGATGAAAACTTTCTATAATTAGTGGTGATGGTTGCACAACATTATAAATATACTTAGTTATCATTCAGTTGCACACTTCATAAGTAGTGTTATGTGTATTTTACTATAGTGAAAAAAACCAAAGCTCTGTGATCACAAAGAGAAAATTTTAAACTCCACTGAAGAGAGTAGATTGATTTGCTTTAGTACACTGCTCTTGGAGAGTCAGAATAGCCAGGGAAATTATGCGTTCTTAAAAATCAATTGGTCAGCCTCATTATCCTCATAGCATATGAATGCAGCATCTACTCTGTTCATGCATTGTTCTAGGAGCTTTTCAAAATTATGTCTAATTTTCACAGTACTCCAAGTAGGCAAGTATTGTTAGTCTCAATTTTTTTAAGATTAGGAAATATAAGCTATAAGAGGTTAACATTCGTAGTCATAGAGCTATTAAGCCTTGGAACTGAGGGTGAGAAGACATTCTTTTTTACTCTAAAGCTTATTGATTTTATATGATAGTTTATTTCAAAATTGTTTGAACATGCACTAGCTGGGAGACAGCATGCACAAAAGAATAGTGAAGCAAAGCAATTTTATTGGAGAAGATGGAAGAAAGAGGAAAGGGACTCTCATTGGAGACCTCTGTGTTTTGGGAACCTCACATTGTGTTGAACGCTAGTGGACCCCTTGGTAAACTGGAACAATGACCATAATCCATCCCATATTGCAACATGACAGTTCCTAGCTGAATATATGCTTACTATAAGCTGATTTCAAATATTTTGGCTTACTACCAGGAAGAACACAAGAGCTTGTAATTTCAATTACATGGTATTTCAAGTAGAACCATGTCTTAGTATTGGAGGGAGGGACCAGAGTTGACTGCCAGCTCACCCGCCGGGTTCGGAAGGATTATTGTTTTTAGACTGCTTTAAGGACCAAGTGGACGAGCTCACTCTTGTGCTTGAAGATTGCAAAGGCCAAAGGACTTAATCCTTAGTGGGTCTTAATAGAGAAATGCAAGCCGTATGAAGTGGTTTTACACAGGGTGTTGATAGATATGAAAAAGCCTTGCACACCACATTGTTTTGAGGAGTTACAAGCTTGGATTACAATCAACCTCTAAAACTGGAGTTTTAGTTAAAGTGCAGGTTTACCAAAAGTTGTTAGAAAATTGTGAAATTACTTTGAGAACTACTTGGTCATGCCAAAAGAAACAAACAAAGCGTTAAAAAAATACCCATTTCCAACTTTGAATAGATAGAATTTAGGGGTTAGAATAGATATATGAATTATTTTGTGATAATATTATTATTGAAATTATTAGTAAAATATTGAATTAATATTTATAAAGTAGAAATGTAAAGCATATTTATCTTTGAATAAAAACTCATTATATTAAATTTCTTAAAATTTTTGTTTAACATTCAGACATATGCCCACAATGCCCTGAACTTTATTCAAATTGCAGGTGAAAGGAATAAGGTTCTTTATGTCTTAATTTTAGCAGTTGGAACTTCACAGGCTCTAGGTACGCAGAGCAATTATTCTCTCAGCCATCTAATATCAAATAGTCTTCTAGACTTTCCTAAACTTCTCCAGGTTAAAGAAACTAAAACCTGAAGAGGAACAACGTATCTTTATTAACCATGTTTGGAGAGCTCTTCTATTTTTAGAGTAATCAAGATTAGTCCCTTTGACTTTCCTTCCACAGATTTTTTTTTTATTACATTGATGTCTCATTAAATTATTTCCCTCCCTTTGAATGCTATGAATCTACAATTACTTGTTCCTGCAATTACTTAGTTTCCTGGAAAGACTTATAACTGTCAGCTGATTCCTTATCACCTAGGACCTTCCACACCTTTGACCTGGTCATTGGAAGGAAGCTTTGGGGTGCTGTGCTAGATATGGCTTCAGGATGGCTCCTGGACCCTGGTGCTGCCATCTCCTCCCCGCCAACCCACACTCCATGGTCAATGAACTCACATTGTTACCTTGAAGTCAGGCCTGTGAGAGTAGTTATGTGACAGAAATGGAGAAAATCTTCAAATAAGAGCCTTAATTTTCTCCTGGAGAACAGGTCTTGGACTTTCACCAGCATACCACTGTTATTAAGACTCCAGGTAAGAAACAGAATGATGTAAAAACTGACAGGTCACTTCTTTGGGGGGCATCACTGGCAACCAATTTTTTGTGATGTACAGCGGAAGCACCAGAGTGTGTCTTTCCCAGAAATTTCTACCCTTAGAGAATTTCCCACAGAGTTGTGTACATGATGTGTGATTAGGATATTCCAAATTCCATTAAAGTAGGAAAGTTTTATCCCATTTGTACATGAAATATCCGTGGGATGCTACACTCATCAGAATCAGACTAGTGGAGCTGGAAAAATGTTTCTTTAACTTTCTGTGGTATGCTTAGGTCAGCATTTCTCTTCAATTCACTCTCAAATTGTGTTTTCTTGAGGATCAGGAAACTGTCCATAAATTCGCAGGTAATTCTTTTTGTAAATAGTATGGCTCTAATTTCCTCCCAATCCACCAGAGAATGTTGATTTAAAAAAAAATGATAGTAGTTTGTGAAGCTCTGCACTGCTGTTTATCTTGCTCTTGAAGGAATGCTTAAAACAGAATGACAGTCTATTTTATGGATGTAGCACTATACATTAAAAACATACTCCCTTAGCTGAAGTCAGTGACCACTGCTCTGCAACAGGTGAACACCCTTGGACCATGCATGTGCATGCAAGTACTGATGATTGAACTTAATACACAATTTGAGCATAAAACTGCTTTGTTCATCAACTGAGATAATAAATATTGTTCATGGGGCCCCTCCCACCGTATCCATTGCATAAAGTCTTGTAGAAGGAAAACAGAAATTGAAATGATTTTAGCCCTAAATACATTTTAGTTCTCTTAGAAAAAATTAAGCGCAATGCAATAAGAATCATTAAGTAAACTGCAAGATACAGACAATATATAGAAAGTCAGTTTAGAGGTAGGAGAAATCTTTATAGGTTTGGATGTTGGATAAGATTCCAAGGATAAAAATTGATCTTCGTGTCACAGATGCCATTTTGATCATTTGTTTTCCTAGTTAAAATGACATTCTTTTCTAACAGTACACTGTAGAAGCATCAGAAAGACATAAAACTAGGGACTTCAGGTACATTTGATGTGAACCTTCTTTTGAAATTTAATGATGTAGTTTACATCTGATTGGAAATATTCTGCCATACAAGTGATGTCTCCAAAACAACGTCTCTTAAAGGAATATGGTTTCTACCATGATGGGGAGGATTCCGATGTGTGAATAGCATTCTCCATATTGTTTAAATTGACAAAGAACTTTCATCTGTCATGTATGGCCCCCTGCATGACTTTCTTGGTGTGTGTTCTGTTCCTAGGCAGGAACGGAATCATGGTCAGTGGTGCCAAGCGTTCCTGCGGCTGCTGGAGGTCAAGTCTTGCTCCAGTTAGGAGCAGGAAGCTCTGAGCGCCAGCCTCTCACATTCTGTGCAAGTTCCACTTTCTGTGATTGATGTCTAGCATTTGGGTACTATGTTCTGTCATCAATTTTATGCATGCATTAACTGAACAAAAATCACTTTAAAAAAAATGCCAGGAGCAATTTGGTTAAATAAACTGATTAAAAAAAATAAAGAGCTACATGGATCACATGATGGTATGAGGAAAACCAAACTAATAAATCATTCTGTAAACTAATAAAACATTCGTTGACCTTAGATATGAAAAAAGCATATCCTAAAACTGTTACTTTTACATTTTTCTAAAGCTATGTTAAATTACTACCTTAGTTCAAAGCAGAAAAAAAAAGTCAAAACCTGCTACCTTCAGTGAGGCTGACAAGTGTTCTTTCATGATTACTTTGTATTAAGGCATAAAATTCCTTTTTGATGTAAACAGAGCTTCTAAGAATCTGGAAAGGAATGTTAAACAGCAGGTGAAGGTCGGAAGCTTGAGGCCAAAGAAGACTTTAAGTAAACTTAACCCACCCGAATTACCCTGGGACCTGAATAAGTCTAGAGCTTGGCAAGGAATACTGCCGACTCTCCAGGCCGCAGAGAATTAATGCCCGGCTTAACTGAAGCTGCAGAATTTGCACGGAGAATTTCTGGGATTTTTAAGAAGGTAGAATGCAAAGACTACAAGACTCTGCTTTAGAAATTCTACTTTATTAAGCTTTTAAGAGGACATCGACGTCATAGAATACCAATTGTGGGAAGACTACACTTAGAAATATTTACTTAAAATGCCTATCTTTACAGGAAAAGCCAAAACAGAGCAGATTCCTGGGTTAACTATTCCCCATTGATGTATATAATCTAGCTAGCCATAGGATCAACATGTTGGAACTTTTTTTTTTAAATGGTCACATAAAATTTGTTAATCAGTGTGATATACTAATGTCTTTTTTCCTATTAGAAACTTCTTAGATATATTTAGCTTCATAGAAAGTTCTCAGTCCCTATAAAACTGGACATTATATAGTACAATTGGGATATATTTTTTATTTCTTATTCTGAAGAAATGATGTGTCCTATGCCATTATAAATATTTATAGTTTCCAATTGCTTCCTTAAAACTTGCAGTAAATATTTTATATTGGGCATATATAAGAGATATTTCTAGAGGACAGTAGGGTTACTCAAGGATCACTGCATTTAAAATAGAGTCTCCAGCCAGGTGCGAAGGCACAAGTCTGTAATCCCAGTGGGTTGGGAGGTTGAGTCAGGAGGATTGCAAGTTCAAAGCCAGCCTTAGCAACTTAGTGAGGCTGTCTAACTTAGCAAGGCCCTGTTTCAAAATTAAAAAAAAAAATAAGAAGAAGGGTACGGATGTGGCTCAGTGATGTGCTGCTGGCTTTAATCCCCAGCACAAATAAAATAAGAGTTCAAATACAACCTTAGAATAGGTTACAAGATTGCACTGTCAAGGGTGAGTTGTATTCTAGATTATGTAAGGTGTCCTATTGATAGTTTTCCTGACACTGAGTTTATTGAGCCCGTAACTCCCTGTGGAGACTAACAGAAGAAACTGCGAAGGTGGCAATGTTAGTAATAGAATAATAAGCTGGGGTCTTAAAAGAGTTATATTTCACCAATGAACGTTCAGTATTCGCTCATGTTTGTGTCATGTGAGTTCACAGATACTATCTTATGAAAACTTCATATCGATCCTATGCATTAGGAATAATAATTCCGCTTTTACCACTGGATAAATGGCTGCTGGAAGGATCAGTCATCTTTTCAGACTCTGACATAGAGAAAAGCAGAGGTAGATTTTGCTATAAATCTGCATGGCTCACAGCCTGCCCTCTTTTTTTTTTCACTGTTCAAAGTTTATTGGCCACTTCCGCCAACTGGATCTCCTTTGCTTTCTCTTCCTTCTCCCACCACAAGGTGGTATTGCCAACTCTGCCCCTATGTCAAAGGAACAGTTCCATTCTCAGCTCTCAAGCAAAGGGAACCCATTGTCAGAAAGTGATCAGGCTTGTTGCTACAGATACATAATTTCCTTTTTGCTCTATGACCCTGACTCTCTTTTATAAATGGGTCAATCAAAACTATGGTTCAATGTCTTTTCTCTTCAGTTTGAGAATTACAGTGACTCTTCATAAAACCTTAGCCATTTAAAGAAACCTTGGTTTTGCCTGTTGAGGGGCAAGTGTAAATAGAATCTGGGGACAGACAGATGACTTTCTTCATCTGACTGTGCTCTAGGACTTGGGTTTGAGCTAGGGAGTCTCAATTATGGACCCCAAAAAGGGAGGATCCAAGGAAAGCCAGGGAAGATAAGGGAGAAAAGACCCTGCTTTTACCTTCCACCAACAATGTGGTGGAAGAGATTGGATAGTGGCCTCCATGGTGGGCAACCTAAAGGGAGGCTTACTGTCCATCTGGAAAGGGGCAACCATAAGAACTTCTCAATTAGCTCATGGGCCAGATCCCATTGAATTTCCTTTTTTTTTTTATTAGAAATATATAGAGATACAATTGAGGGGGAAACATTATCAAACCAACAGTAATCAATGTATGTATTCTTTGTTATCCAGGGGTAATGCCAAAATATGGATGACCACCTTGGGTTTCACCTGTTGCAATTTCCCCCAGAAGAACTCATGCATTAAATGGGAATCTTGTGGAGGAATGACATCGGCTTCTGGGATGGTTCCCCCATATTCCCACTCTCCAGTCTCCTATGAGTTCTTCATACATTCTCTCCCCACCTCATCCCTCTCCCTACGCCTCCAAGTATCCTAGGGAGCCATCCCCCTATTACTGAGAGTCATACAATGTGAAGTATTGTTAGGTTAGCCGTCTACCCTACTGCTTCCCCACATATTCTAGCATCCAGATGAGAGAAACCATTCAGCCCTTTAGTATCTGAGATTGGGATACTTCACTTAGCATAATTCTTTCCATCTCCATCCATTTGATGTCAAAAGCTATAATATTGTCTTCTCTAACGGCCGAGTAGTATTCCTTTGTATATATGTATCAAAGTTTTTGTATCCACTCGTCGAGTGAGGGGCATCTGGGTTGGTTCCATAGTCTAGCTATAGTAAATTGAGCTGCTATAAACATTGAGGAAGCCACATCACTACAATACGCTGATTCCAACTCTTTTGGGAAAATACCCAGGAGTGGGATAGCTGGGTCGTAAGGTGGTTCCATCCTTAATTTTTTGAGGATTCTCCACACTGCTTTCCATAGTGGCTGAATCAGTTTGCAGTCCCCCCAGCAGTGTAACAGTGTTCCTCTTTTCCCACAGCCCCTCCAGCATCTGTCGTTGTTTGTATTCTTCATTTTTGCCACTCTAACAGGAGTGAGGTGGTATCTCATTGAAGTTTTGATTTGCATTTCCCTTATAGCTAATGATGTAGAGCATTTTCTCATATATTTATGGGGTTTCTGGACTTCCACTGGAGAGAAGTTCCTTTTGAGTTCTTTAGCCCATCTATTGATTGGATTATTTGTGAGTTTGGACTTTAGTTTCTTTAGTTCCCTGTATATTCTGGATATTAGCCCTCTGTCCGAGGTGTAGCAGGCAAAAGTTTTCTCCCATTCTATAGGTTCTCTCTTGATGCTCTTGACTAGATCTTTACAGCCTGCCCTCTTAACTCTAGCACAATCTGCTTCTGATAGTAGTGTCCACCCACCCAGAACTATCAAAGCTTCCTCAGTAATCAATGGAAAATATAACCTTCAAATTCTAAGAAATTGTTCAACCCACAAGTACATTTGTGACTTAAGATCATGAGAACTGTCACCAGGTTATAGATGACACCTATGAGGCTTGCCAACAGCCCTTTTTCTTCCTTTTAGCATTTGATGTTCCTTTGCACAATTCCAGTACCCTTATACCAAGTGTGTTTGCTTATAAGCCTGAGGGAATTTATTTTTCATTTTTTTGTATCCTGAAACATATAAGTATTCCAAATTCTAGACCACTTATACAAAATTAATTCAATCACAAATTAATTTATTTTATTTTGAAAAGTGTAGCTCTCACTGAATGAATGGCTTAAAAAACTGTAATACGCACACACGATGGAGTTCTACGCTGTTGTTAGAGAGAATGATATCATGGCATTTTCAGCTAAATGGATAAAAACGGAAAAAATATGATGAGTGAAATATCCCAAACACAGACACTGAAGGGCGAAATGTTTTCTCTCATATGTGGCAGTAGAGTAAAACCTAAGATAGGATGAGAGTTAGCTAAGTTTAATTAATAAACCCACCAAAGTTTAAATTTCAAATAAGGTGGGGGATCTATAACTATGAAGGTGGGGGAGAAGGGAGGGAGGCTATCAATACTGCTGGGAACACTGGACTCTCATGAGAGGCCAAACGACACACAGACAGGCAGAGAAACTCAGAAATTTCAAAAATTAATATGGATAAGCTAATTTCCAATTATAGCATGGGGGTATTACAGAGGAGACATGAGATCAGGGAATGGATGAGGTTGGGGGCAGATCCTGGATTAGGATAGGGCTTCATTACTATCCATGTCTGCATGAATGTGTAACAACAGTTCTCTCCAATATATAAGACAATGTTAAACAAATACCAAAAAAGGAAAGAAAAGTGTAACTGTACTGAGCTCCTGGCCCATTATTCATTTAGAAACGTAGGAAGTGCACTGTTAGCTTCTTTGTTAAAAACTACAACATCAGTAACTTAATTATTCATTATTCATCCAACCAATTTGCTAAGTGACTGTGCTAGCCATTCTTCTGAGGTGACAGTTATAGGTGGGAGGACAACTTTTCTTCTAAATTGAGTCAGAAGGGATGAAAAGAAACGACGTTTAAAGGAAAAGAATGGGAAAAGAGTAAGGAAACAAGTAACATCTTAGTTAAGTGAACTTTCATTTGTTTTGTTTAGATTCTATACTCACTGATGTGTCAGTAGGAAGAATCTTAAAGAATGTTCATCAAAATAGGACTGGTATAGGAGACAATCTATCTGCACACCAAAACATTCCAAAAATTATATCAGTAAATAAATATCCTGATCAAACTCTAAAATAACTCAGATGGTGTTGATGGATATGATTTTAAACAGGACTAGCTCATTTCTCTGTGAAAATCTGGAGACTTCACATATGGATATTTCTTCCTAAAGATGAAAGAGAACTCTTACTTGGTTAAACACAGTTGACAGAAGGCTTAATAGATGATCTACACATCGCATGATCAGATGCGTGCCAAGCATACTACTCGTGAATTGAAACAATTCCTCCCCATAACATAAAAGAAGACATCTTATCAGCACACTTGCTTGGTCAAACGTGACTGTCAGCATTTAAATAAATTTGACTGCATTTTCGAGCCTTGCTTATGCACTGAGAAAAGATAAAACTTCCTCACTATTTGTTATTATTTGCTTTCTTTCTTACCATCAATATCTTTTAGGCTAACTTTTTAAATGAAGACTGTCCCTTGTGCTTTCCATAGGAAAGCTCTGTAACTTTAATCTCCTCCATTATCCAGCAGAAGGCTCTGAAGGTGGTGGGTCAGGATATATATTAACCAGCTCACTCTAGCAAGTATGCAAGGTTGAAAATGTCAGTGATATAAAACACTGTGCTGATCATGGACAGAGTGTGTCCAAACTTTAAATTCAGACCAAGCAAAATCTCAGTTCTGCTCCAAAAGGTAAACACAATGAATAATGGCTAGAATACAAACTCTGGAGTTCTGGAGACCCCAGGTCCAATTAGCTTTGGGGATTTTTAGCTCTGAGATATTGGGCAAGTAATATAATCTTTTTGAACCAGTTATTTTCATTCATAACACATTCTAACACTAACTCTGTATGGTTGTAGGAAGAATGAACTGAGAAAAATTTTACATATAATTCTGAGAAGGTTAGCCATTTAACTTTATTCATAGTTATTCCAGATTGTCCTAAATTCTTGGATTGAAATAGTCCAATCAAGAACACATTTAGACAATCTGGTCTATTTGCAGCATATCTGCGGTGTGCCTAACAGTCTGATAGCATTGGGGACACAATTATGATGAGACTCAGCCTTCATCCTTAATGGGTTTCCAGTCTGTTTGGGGAGATAATGAAGCATACTCACACTATGGCCTGCCTACTACCCCAAAGTGATGGCAGTAGTAAAGAAGGCAAGTCTATCCTTACAAAATATTATACAGATGTATATTCAGTTCTCTCTCTTATGCAAATAATAAAATTAAATTCTCCCCCCATGTGGATTTGTTTAATTTTTCCTCTGGGTCAGTGGATTTTGGTAGTCCAATCCATGGTTTGCTCACAGATAATGTCCAAGCTAAGTTCAAGTCAAGACAGGGACACAGGATGGTTTGTGTATGAAGCTGAATTCAAGCCATACGCCTTAGTCAGCAGTTGACTTGGCTGGAACAGCAGACCAAGTATCCCCGCCAGAAATGAATGATAGATTAACCTATTTACATTAGTTCTGAGAAATCAGGGAGTATAGCACCATTTTTTAAAGGACTATCTATCTTTAATTAAGCTTTTCAAATCTGCTAGCTTTATTCCAAACTCCTGCAGGAAGAGTTATAAAGGATGGTGGCGACTTGCAGTCTGCGTGGGAACCTGGCGCCTTGTGGAGCTGCACTTCTTTGCACTCTGAGCAGAGGCCGCATGGAGCATGCCAAGTGTTATCTTAGACGCTCTTCTCTTTTATTATTCTTTTAGACTCATCATTTATCTAGTATGCTATATTTAATAGGTAGATTTCCTTACCAAATCTGCTTGACTTCCGTCGTTGGATGGAAGTTGTTTTAAATACTGCAGTAAAAGCTTTTGCTGTGACTGTTCTCAGCAACACTGGCACAGCTCTGACCTTACTGTCATTCCTTACAATAATGATAAAAATGAAAGCCATTTTAGCTTTAACTCTTTGCATTTCCAAAAAAGAATGCCCAAGCTTGTAAAGAAAGCATTCTTTATAAACATATATATACACACACATACATATATATACAAACGTGCACAATATATACACATAAGCTGTATTTTTCTTAACCAGTCAAACCAAATATTTTACATGTAAAACCAAATTAAAAAATTTTTATTCATTACATACATGTCCATCACACGTAAAGGAGGACACAATTTTAAATTATCAACCAAATTTAAATTTAGCACCTACTAACTTTGAGGTGTTTTTCTTTCACCTATATTCAGATAAAAATATGATGGTCTAGTTTTCTTTTATGCTGAAGGGGCAAAAATTAGGTGAAATTTTGAATTTTCTTCTTTTTTTCACAACTCCCGATCACCGCCATTGCTTCGGTTTCTCCTGTGTGGGGTGCACATTTATTTAAAATCTGTTGAACTCTTAAATAAGATTCTCAGTGGATTGACAGCTCAAGCCATTATGAAAAAGTGATTTACTATGGCACTGAACATGCAGTACTGACCTTCTGGGCTCAGTGTGTTCATTCGTTCTACAAACGTCTTTGGAGCAACTTTTATTATAAAAGTCTGTGAAGTATTGGGATCTGGAAATGAAAGGTATACTCATTGACATTAGAGAGCTCACAGTATCATGGGAGGGACAGTCTTGTGAACAGATGTTTGTGAGAACACAGAGGTGCTGTGACACTATATGCAGAGCATGCACATGGGGAGAGAGTCCAAGACGGCTGCACAGAAGAAGGTAGCCTCTGGGGCAATGGCTTTGTGAGTGGTGAGAAGGGTCATTTCAATAGAGGTTGGGCACTCTGGAAAGCAGTATGGAGAATCCTCAAAAAATGAGGGATGGAATCACCATATGACCCAGCTATCCCACTTCTGGGTATTTTCCCAGTAGATATAAAATCAGCATACAACAGCAACCCAGCTGCAACAATGTTCAGAACTGCACAATTCACAATAGCTAAATTACGGAATCAAACCAAATGCCCTTCCCTGAATGAATGGATCAAGAAACTATGATAGATACACACACACACACACACACACACACACACACACAATGGAGTTCTACTCAGTTATTAAAAAGAATGAAATCATGGCCTTTGCTGATAAATGGATGGAAATAGGAGAGAATTATGCTAAGTGAAATTATCCAAACTTAAAAAATCAAAGGTTGAATGTTTTCTCTTACATATGGAAGCTAAAATCAAACAAAAGAATGGGTGAGAGAAGGGCAAGTTTATGTAATAGATCCAACAACATGGGATGGGGGAAGCCTGGTTGAGTGGCAGGGTGAGAGGACAGTGGGAAAGAGGGGGGGAAGGATGGGGACAGAAAAGGGATGATATTAACAGTATACGGTTGTTTTAGTGCCTCTAAGATATTGGATACCTCACATGCAGACATTTAAAGCAAGAAAAATCACACAAAAATTTATAAATATTTAAATAATGAGTGTCAGTGAAGGAAAGAGACCAGGGAATGGGGAAAAGTGGGGGGAGTTATGGGATATATGGGTATATTGTGTGCATTTTTGAATACATAACAATAAACCCCTTCATTATGAAAAACTATAATGCACCAGTAAAAAAAAAATAGCATCAAGGAAAAAAAATAGAGGTTGGGAGCAAAACTGCAGTGACAGAGGACAGCAGCAGGCCATGACGTTGGAGGGACAGGTAACAGTCAAAGAGAGAAGCACCTAAAGACTATCACTGTGAGTTATAGGCATTTCCCATAATTCTTATTTTTGTTCTCTTTTTACAACTGAAAAATTAAAAACATGGAGAGGTTATGTAACTTGCTGCAAAGGCCACACATCTATTGGGTGACAGAGAAAAGGATCCAGACCCTGTCTTTTCTCCAAAGTTAATAATCTTTCCAGTGATTTGAGATCTTGACTTCCCAGGGATGTTGAATGTGAAGTTTAATATCTGTAAGCTTGGAGGATATACTGAATGATTCTAATACTTGTTCTTTCTTCCTCCTTCTGGAAGAAGTTGACAAATTTATCTGGGCATGAAGTTTTTGCATTATTACTTATTAAATTCTAAGACCCTAATACTAGATCTGGTGTTTCATAGTAGGTATTTTTCTCCTGAAAGCAATTTTACATATCGTGTTGCAATGGGTTCATTGTCCATAAGAGTAATACTTAGCCTTCTGGGTTAATGTCAGTAAGTTGTTGGGTTAGCCCTGGACTAGTGGAATTAAGAAGTGGAAAATCGCAATATAAAAGAATGAAAAAAAAACTGAATTAGGCGTCCAGGTATGGGCTCAGATCAACCTGTGTCCCAGTTCAAATATTCACCTTGGCTAGCAGTGGTTAGTTTCTGTCTCTCTTTTAAAAGCTGGCGGACTGTGGATTAAAGCCCCAACTCTACTTGGAAAATCTTCTTTTTTTTTTTTTAAATCAATTTTTATTGAGTTTTTCACATGACTTTTGTTGTTCTGACACTTAGTTGTGTACGTGGTGCTGGGGTTTGAACTCGGGTACTTGCGCATGCCAGGCAAGCGCCGTAACCTCTGAGCCACCGCTCCAGCCCCAGAAAATCTTCTTAATGTCTGTTTCTCCAGCTATAAATAGATAGTGGCTTGCAGAAGTATCATGAAGATTGAGACAGCAATACCCAGGCCTGGTCTGTGGCAGGTACTGAAGGAAGGCCATTTTCCTTCATTTATTCAGACAACACGGTCAACAGCAAGGCCAAGTCACTGAAGATTTGTCCACATCATTCTCCTAAATTCAATGTAACAGGTATATAATTCTAAGAAGCAAAAATGGGTCCAGTTTTATCCCCTCAGTACTATTTTGCCTCACTGAGAGGCGCAACTTTGCAGCTTCTGAAAGAGACCAAGTTACTTATGAGAGGAATTGTGAGGGAAGTTTAAGAAAGGGCAACTTCTTCCTCAGCGAGGAGCCCCCATAGCCCATGGCCTAATCTTGACCTCAAGATTTTAGGCACCAGCTCCTTCTTGAAATTTCCCGTTCCTACCCATATGTTATTACTGCTCCAGCATAAGGTACCCTCATTTTGAAACTTTCATTTATAAGTCTTAATTTCTGCTTTTAAATCTTTAGTTAATAAAATATCATGATCACTCTTTCTTTAGGTCTTCTGTCTTTTTGATGAAAAATAAACAACTTTTTTTCTTATTTGTCCTTTTTTATTCACTTCTCCCTCCAATATACCAAACTCAAACACAGTAATCCAATTAACAAAGTATAGTTCCATCATCAACATGCTAAAGATCTTGGGGATAAGGGAGAGGGAAAGGCAAAGTACTGGAGAGTAATTGAAGCAAATTATGTTTTGTGCATGTATGATTATGAACCCCACTATTATGTATAATGTAGTGACTAATAAGAGTATGGAAAAATAAAAATGTGGCATGCTGGGAAAAATAAGCACTATACATGGAGATGTGTGCTGTACTTCCGTTAAAGATGCCTACTCTTGAAATAGCATTTTTAGCAACTTTCACTGCACTTGTGTGGTACACAATAAACTTATAGTAAACTAGAACCCTCTACTTTTAAGCATGAAATGATGTCTATATTTCTGTAATTATATTTTTAAAAAGTTGAAGCTGTATCTTACCATTATTTCATTGGGTGACTTTCAGCTTCTTGATTAATTTGAAAATTTATTGTTGTACATTTTTTCCCCTCGTTATCAATGCTGAAACTCTTTTCTCTGCAAAACTGGTCAACATTGCCCCCACTCAACTTGCTATCTGGAGCATACTCTGCACAATTAATGGGACAGCCAGCCTTCAATCAGATGGTTGGCCAAACGACTGATTGAAGATTCTCCTAATAATCTAAGGTGAAACTCTTGTGTGGCAGGCATCCTGATAAATTTGTTTTGTGTTGTCTCTGGGCTTCAAAAGTCATTCTACAAGAGTAGAAAGAACTCTCCCAGGAGACTTGTGTTCCTTAAAAATATTGAGGCTGACTTTTTGTGTCTTGACTTTATTACATTAATATATTTGACTAGCTGGCAGTGACCATAACATGAGTAATCTGTAATATTTGTATGATTTTTCAGATAGGGATAAATAGTTGGACTCTGAAGTTCCCCAAATTCCAACTGTTTACCTCAGTTAACATTTAGAGTCATAAAGTTAGACTATTCATAATGTAAAAATTATCCTTTATTTTTTTTGAAAGTTTTGTCTTTTAGACTTGTAGAACTGGCAGGAAAACTTTTCTGCTTCTGATCCTAGCTGCTTTTCACAAAATGCAAACACATGGAAAAACATTGTAGAAAACCTCAGTGTTAAGTCATGTTCAGTAAGACCTCAAAGGTATTTGCTTTGAACTTGGTTCTGAAGATGAGCATACTTTCATGAGAATGGAAGATATCTTTTTACACTCTATGATGTGGTTTGGCCATTTTTAGGGTCCCAAAGTAAGCTTTGTTCTGTCAGCGCATTAAATTCACTTTTTTTGGACTAAGAATTAACAATACATATTTTTTCTTCCTAGAGAATATCTTGGGACACTAGCCCTCAAAGTGGCAAGAGTTTTAGACCATGAAGGAAAAATTGTGCTGCCTCAAAGAGACTTGGAATGTCATCATTAGGCCCAACTCTACACCCTGTCTTAAATTTAGTAAAGCATTCAAATTGTGGTTCATTAGGTTGTTGGGTCTGGTATCACTCTGTCGTTTTGTCGTTAGTATGTTTACTCTGCTGATTGATCTGTGAAGTCTGTCCTATGTACTGGTGAAGCAAATTCCAATGGGAAAAATTCCCTCTGGAGTTAAAGGGGTTTGTTTCTTCAGTTCATGCTACAATTTTCTTGGTCTAAACTCACAATGAATGAATTTGTAAACAAAAATTTGAGCATAGACTCATGAGGTCTATACAATGGCATACCCTACAGTTCATGTATATGATTGCAAAGATACCTTCTATGAGCAGATCTCTCCACAACCTTATCTATTTCATTTCCTTTCTAAACTTAGTCCAGCTTCCCTGCTATTGGCACTACAAAACACCTTAGTTGTCCAACAGAGAACTTTTGAATTGGGTCCCCTTCAGAGACAGATCGTTTTAGTGGGTGGGTCTGAAGGTCTCTTTATGGTACGCAATTTTAATTGCATCTCACTCGCTTACTTTCATTCTTATGGTCTACCTTTAGTCTACTTTTGTTCACCTATTATTTTGTACCATTATCCAACTCAGAAAAATATAGTTCAATTTTAAGTGTCTTTCTCGACTTAGCATGCAGATTTAATTTTCTGTTGCTCTTAAATAGATATAAAATATGACTTTACCCTCTCTTTCTTTCTTTTCTTTTTTTTTTTTAAGAAAGAAACAGTGAGAGGGAGAGAATCAATTTTATTTAGTTTTTCATGTGGCTTTTGTTGCTCTGACACTTTATTGTGTATGTGGTGCTAGGGCTCAAACCCACATCCTCACACATGCCAGGCAAGCACCATAATCATTGAACCACCGCTCCAGTCCCTGCCCCTTGTTTCTTGTTGCTAGAATATCCCTGATTCAGAACTATTAGTTGTTGTCTTTCTAACTTCTAATCACATCTCCTAGTGCATTTGTCCATTAAATTAGAAATCTGCACTTCTTGTAATATTCCTTACTCATTCACTAACAATTGTGGAGTGACTCTGAGGTAGCCAGCTCTGTGCTAAGTGCTTTCAATGGTAAAGAGATGTGAAACAGAAGGTTGAAGCACCCTGAGGATGTGTCACACTGTCAGAGTGTTTCAACAATATGCTTAAACCAGCCCAAGGCTGTGCTTCTCCCCATGGCATGAAGAATCTGTGGAGTCCAGCAGAGAAATCCACCTGGAACTTGACCATGTGCTAGGAAAGAGGATCCTGAATGCCTTGCATAAATGATCCCTAGCCTGTTCCTGGAGCTTGCCTGGGCATCTTTCTCCAGTTATTTCATAGATTCCAGCTATAGGCCTAAGGAGCATGGAAGAGGAGGTCCTTTTGGCAGTGCATGGAGGAATGTTTGTGCAGGCATATAGGAATATCCACAAAAATACTCACCCAGCCTTTGTGGTGAGGTGTGGGATGTTGGGAAGGGAACAGGGACATTGGGTCAAGGGTCCACACTCCCTGTTGCTCTGTTTTCTGCCAAGTTATGGTCAGACTTTGAAGTACTACATTAATTCTGAATCTGAAACTGACCCTTCAAGTTTGATTGATGGTCAGATTCATGTATGCAATCATTTCTTGACAGTATGGACCTGTTTTTGACCTCTTAAAGCCCCACAAATGTTAATTTGCGCTATGTGGAGCCAACAATATATTGTAGACCACTTCAGGCCACTATAGTGGGTGGAAAATTTTGGAAGTCATGGAGCCAAATGGTGGGGCAGAGGAGTCATGAAATACATGGTGGACTGGACATCTCAAACATGTGGGTCAGGGGAGTCTTGTTACAACAAGGGGCATCACAGCTGAGATTTGCCAAGAGTAAAATCTGCTAGGTGATACGAGGAAGAATGGAATTCTCATACTTTTCGTGATACTAAGTTATTTTTTCTTTCAAAGCAAACTTCTAAAATACTAATATTAATATTTACTATAGCAACTAATAATGGTGACTGACAGAACTTTGTTCTTGTCTTGTATGTTTCACAGTTATTTCTTTTAAGCCTTGCAATTACCCCTGGAGCAAATGGTGTCCTCACCATTTACAGTTGAGGAAATCAAGGCACCAGGAAGCCAGATTGCTTGCCCAATGTCCTTGAGCATAAGGGCTGGAACTGGGATTTGAACACTTGTTTTATTAACTCTCTAGACGTCCCTACCTTTGTCAGCTTCTGACAGAGCATAGAGCCCAGGCCTAGACTTGTCTATTGACTGTAGTAAGCCCACATGAAACAGAAGAAATAATTTAGATAGAGGGATTGCTTTTTCAAAGTATACTGAAAACTATAGGTAAAATTCAGAGTTGGTAATTTTAATAATTTGAAGAAGTTTAAGACCTCGCTGACTTCCTGCTCCAAGTCATTCTTCTTACTTTTGTTCTTGGTCAATTGATGATGCTTCTAACCATTTCCCCCAGGAAGTCATGATTCTTTTAGTGATACTATTTGTGGCATCAGCTGCCAAGATTGTGAGGGGTTTTGGTGATTTGTGCATTTTGCTTATTTGATTAAAACATTAACTCTACAGATAGCATTTCTTTGGACCACTTATGGAAAAAGAAAATTAAAAAATAATCAACCCCCTTTAAATCAATGTGTTAAGGAATAAAAATGCTTTTTGATTTCAAATGCAGTCCTGTATTGCATGGCCTGCATTTATTTATATTTACCAATTAGTGAAAAAATATTGTTATAAAGATTTCATTATTATATAACTCTTTAATGCCTATTAAATATTACAAAGGTTCTGAAACGTGAAACTGGTCTTTTTTGTTATTGAATGAGAAAAAAAATCACAGGCATATGTTAAAAGAAACAAAGATGAAATTATTTTGTTCATGTACCCGTTAAGAGGAAACTGTTTTCCTAAAAGTAGAGAAATGCCTAGTAAGATTACTTGTCTGAAAAATCAGTCACTTTTTAAAATTAAGGACATTTGTGCTGAGAACACAAGAGGCCTAACCCCTGGGGATTTCAGGAGCCTCTGGTATTAGTTTTCCTGCATGTTCGCATCTGAGTCACAATTCAAGATGTTGATCACTTTAGCTACTTAGTCATTCTGCAAAGGCACAGGTTAATTTAATTGTAAAAGAACACATAGCATGTTTGTATAAATTACGAAACTCACATTTGCATTTCACTGACCTTGGAGAACTTCTCCAGGTACGCTGCAGTTTTCCAAATGACATGTATTGATTTTTTTTTAAAGCTTAATGGAAGAAAATTTGAAGGCTTAATTATTTCAAGGTGAAAATCAAAATTTCTGACTGATTTTTATGAGGTTGGCTTCGTAATTAGATTAGCTCAAGATTCGATCACAACAATAAAAGTGTCCTTTAACTACTTCTCCAGATATATGACCAATAATTACCACTTTACATAGACCAAAAGATTTGGATCCAGAGGAGTTAAGTGCATGACTACAGAGCTGTAGTAAATACAGTTCTTTAGCATTTCACTCTAACCTCTTAAGAGTTTCATTTGGACCTTACAAATATGTCTGCAAAAGTATGATTTCATATTAGAAATGGTTGTTCATTTTAAGATATCTTCTTATTGCAAAATTAAGCACAAATATAGAAAGTCACTCAAAAAATGTATAGCTTAATTACTTAGTATGAAAATACCACCCAGGTTAAGAAATGAAGCTTTTCCAGATAACTGAAAGGTCTGCTCAGTATAAAACATCCTGGGTACAAACTCTGCCTCCCACAGCAAATAAAAACTATTCTAACTTTTATAGGAATCAACTATTTTCCCATTGAAAAGCAGTTTTATCACCTAAATATGCAACCCTTGACACTACAGTCACCTTGTCAGCATTTGAAAATGAGGTATGTCTTAGTCTCTTTTGATCTCTGGATTCCTCCTCCATTTTCTCATAATTTATTTATTAAAAAACACAGGAAAACTTTTCTGAATTACCACTTTTTGCATATGTTCTTTTCCCTTGTGTTTGTTTTAAGTTCTTTGCCTCAGGTTGTCTTCTTCTCTGTGAATTTGGTTTACTTTGCTTATTTTGATATTTGTCACTTTTACTAAAATTCATTTAAAAAAATCATTCTTTTTCTTTTTGATTTCCAGCATTCCATCTTGTTCACCTACTAGTTTTTTTTTTTAATTTAAAATGGAGAGAGAGAAATAGAGAAAGAATCAATTTTATTTTATTTTTTTCATCTGGCCTTTGTTCTTCGACACTTATTGCATTATGTGGTGCTGGGGTTTAAACCTGGGTTCTTATGCATGCCAGGCAAGTGCTCCAACTGCTGAGCCACTGCTCCAGCCCCATCTACTAATTCTTTTAAGGTATTATTTGTTGTTTCATTTTTTATTTATTTTAGTTTGGTATACATATGCAAAATTTTTGAAAAAGTTTTCCCCAAGTTCTATATTTTCTTGTACTTTTAAAAGTTATTTTTAATATATTTATGTTTTAATAATATGAAAATAAACATCCATAGCACCACTTTTCAGAAAAGTAAAAAATTATTAACACAATCTTTTCATATATCAAGGTAAAATTTCTATTCTAGGACTATTTATGAATTCTAACTTTCTTCAATGGGCCTGGTTCATATTCAGTAATGATATCTGCCACTGATTTTTAGAAGTAACTTATCTATTCCATCCTACTATTTACCATCTTAATGATGATTTGTATACAATGAAAACCAGCTAATATCTGCAATTTGTTTCCATTCATTCACTTTTGAAACATTAATTTTTAAATCTATATTATCAGACTGAATCAGAACTTGAGAAACAAAATTAATTAAAATGTTTTTGTGCTTCATCAACTTAGTTCAGAAAGAGAGACCAAGTAATCAATGATCAAAATAGTGTGATTTCTGCTTTGACAAAGGCACAGAAAGGCTTCAGTGAGGGGACCAGAGATGGCTTCCTCCCTTGAATGGTAGGTTGTAGGTATATCTGTGTTGTTGGCAGGGTTGGGGTGGAGGATGGAACTCTAGCATGTTCATAGAAGTGTTCATAACTTGGCAAGGCAGGAGGCAGAGAAACCAGGAGATGGATGGATGCTGAAGATTCGCACATTTATAAATAGTGAATTTTGCAGTTGCCTAAATCTTTGAAGTTTTTAGTACTTTTCAGAACTGTGGCCTCATAGGAAACACAACTCTGTGGTTCTCATGTCTGAACTTCATAGATGAGGAAAGCAGCTTCAGGAGAAAAAGAGTGACTCTTTAAGATCTCATGGTGTTGATTTGTTATGTTGGCACACTAAACCATTCAGAAAGAATGCATGAATTCTAGTTTTTGTTTATGATAATAGTGAAATAATATTAACATTGATATAAAAAATCAATCAACACATAGAGAAGATACAGGCCTGGAATAATGACGAGTTCTTTGTTAAATGGATCTTTCTAAAACCAATTCACCAATCATATATACTTTTGTCTATTCTTTAAGTCAGTGCAGTGTACAATCATTAATACTTATTATCCATTTTTTTAAGAGAGAGGGACTGTGAGAAAGGAGGGGGTGGGAATCAGTTTTATTTAGTTTTCATGTGGCTTTTGTTGCTCTAACATTTTTTTTGTGTGTGTGGTGCTGAGGTTTGAACCTGGGTCCTTGTGCAAGCCAACCAAGCACTGTAACCACTAAGCCACTGCTCCAGTCCCAATTATCCATTCTTACAGTCACATCTGCTCATGTTGTCCTTTGTCTTGTCCAATGTCCAGAGATAAAGTCATCACTCACAAATATGGAACCTTGTATTACTGGGTTTTCCTTCTTACTTTTTTTTTTTTAGCATGAGACTGAAAGTAAGTGAAGAAGGAATTTACTTTTGAACTTGAATAGTCGTTTTTCAGGATGAAATTTAGAACTGTTTTTAGTTCTTCAAAATTCAGGATTCTTAGTAATAGTCATTATTCCCATAATGGTCCCAACTCTTTTTTTGTTCTTTTAAGGTAGGTAAGTCTCTAAGGCAAGGCCATTGCCACTAAAGGAACTATTTAACTTAACCCAAGAAACTCAGAACAAAAAATATTTGAATTTAAAAGTTGGTTTTGCACATGTGGACTGAGTTTTTTTATTTTGGTAGTGCAGGGTATCGAACCCAGGGCCTTGCACATGCAAGGTGGGCACTCAACTACTGAGCTACATCCCCATCCCCTTTTCTTCTAAAGGGGCAAATTTGATCAAGTCTGAAGTTACTGAGTTCTGCTGTAGATACAACCTGCTGCACCAATGCACCTTGAAAGCAAAGTGAGTCATACCATCTTGTTCTAACAGAGCCACTGTCTTTGGTGCCTAGCAGTGTGAAAGCAGTCAAGGGTCTTCGGTTTTGGCTAGAGGTACCATTTTCAGAGAAGGGTGGTCTGCACTGTTCTATTTGTCCATAATATTATGGACCAATTGCAGCTAGGTATCACCGCACATTCTCTGGGCCATCAGTCGTAGTTGCTGCAGGTGATCGCCTAGTTCTGAAAGCTGAATCAGTGTCCTCATCATCTGTCATAATTCAGTAATGTGATATAATAAAGCATTTTAGAAAGCACGGCATGTGGCCACCCTGTAAGCAGCTATATTTCAGAAACTTACAGTGTGAAACTAGGAAAAGGCAGATGGCATTGCCGTCTCTATATCCGAAAACACAGTGCGCATTTCAGCGTCGTGGTCTTCCCTGTGATTGTGTTGTTTCACATATCTGCTCAGCTGTGCCTGGGCCTTTGCACAAAATCTCCCTTCTTGCTACTGTGAGTCCTTCTCCTTATTCAGCTCCTTCATCAGGCTAATTGGCCCAAGACCTTAGGACTAGGCTTAAAAAAAATTTCTTCAAGCAAAACTCAGTACTTTATCTTTGTTGCATAGACGCAGTGGCTACAATAGTCTCAGCACATGGGAGTTCTCAGCACATGCTTATTAAATAAGTGAACAGATAGGCACCTTCCTCTTGCTTTTTTTCTCCAAGGCATGCTGGTTTTACTTGTGTCAAGTAAACTTTTCTCTAGATTTGAACTATTTGTATATATGTTTTCTGAAGGTAAGTTTGGCTTTGTTTTATAATAGGGATTGGTTCTTGTTCAACTCTATCCCGACATCTACGTGTCACCCAACAGGCGCTTGATACATTCTTGTAGAAAAAATGATAGGTGAGCTTTTATAGGTCTTTTGGATTCAGAAATGACTTGGCCAATCGTATTGAGCTCTCATCCTTCTGTGGGTCACAGATACCTCGGTCCTTAAGAGGCTGCTCTGTGTGAGCATTATTGTTTGGTTTCATTTGGAAGAAGGTGGGAAAAAGATCATTCTAAGGAAGCAAGATTTTTCTTTCTTTCTTTTTCTTTTTCTTTTTTATAAAGAGAGAAGGACAGTGAAAGAGAGAGAGAGAGGGAGATCATTTTTTAATTGAGTTTTTCACATGGCTTTCATTGCTCTGACACTTAGTTGTATACGTGGTGCTGGCGTTTGAACCCGTGTACTTAGGCATGCTGGGCAAGCGCCATAACTGCTGAGCCATCACTCCAGCCCCGAAGCAAAGTTTTCATGAAACTTTTTTTTTTAAGAGAGAGAGAGAGGAGGAGAGAGAAACAATTTTATTTATTTTTTCTTCTGGCCTTTGTTTCTCTGACACCTAGTTGTGTATATGTGGTGCTGGAGTTTGAACCTGGGTCCTCACGCATGCCAAACAAGCATGCTCCAGCCCTTCATGGAACCTTTTTGAAGGAGATAAATACCAGAGATCTTAGACCTGTAATGCTTGCGGATAAATGTACCCTTCATCCAAGTGCTGGTATGTTTGCGTTTTGTCCGTGGATCACTAAGAGATGAATAAAAAATACTTAATGATTGAAATAAGAGGCATGTGATTTGAAAAAGCAATGGATTGAGGGGAGTGTGGGCCTTGCCTCTGTGTCTCCTTGAGAATGTTTCTTTAACAGTAAAATAACCATAGGAGTGACAGGAACCTGCTTCTCCAAAGCCAACGTGCCCTGTGAGATGTTAAACCATAATTAATTCAGTTCTTTCTTTGATTTTTTCTGACTTTACAATATATTTTCTAATTCACATTACAAACATTTTGATCTCAAGTATGATTACATGAGGAATTCATGGTAAGCAAAACCACGTTTCAGGAAATACCTTTTCTTGCCTTTGTTTTCTCTCTCTTTTTGTTAATGCATAGTTTCCATGTATTCTGCCCTTTCCCTCCTTCACAGGCCCCTTTCTTTCTCATTTTGTATCCCCTTTACCCTTTTTGTTTTTCAAGGGAAATTGCATTGGGATAGTTCTGATCCACTTCCAGGTGATTACCAAAATTTTATGTTGTTAGAATGACTTGATACTTAAAATACCAATTCTTCATAATTAAGAAAGGATGGACTGAAATTGATAGCTTTGGGTTTTGAAAGGGATTATATTTCATTGGTGTCCCAGTACGGGAAGGAGGGAATCCAGCATTTCAGTGGTCCCACGATGGAAGTGAGGAACTTAACATAAACATAATGAACCAAGGGTCTTATCTGAGGCCAACTCTCCAGACCCTAAGAATCAGAGATCCTGACATCTTATTCTTTGCTTTGTCTACTTGGCATTGTGCCGCATTTGTAACTCTCTGGGAAGTGTTATTTTCCTCCTACGGTCTTATTTTATTCTCCCTATTCTTTGGTGCCAACTTCATCAATGATTTATGAATGACAGTTATGGCCATATTCCAGTCTGTGAAACAAATGGCCATGTGCAGATGTCTTCCTCCAATCTAAGGAACAGTCTGAGACAGAATGTCCAAAGCACAATGATATTTATTTGGGAATGACAGAGCATTGTAATGGCGCTACAAATGCCACTGTAAAACTTGAATATATTCAAGAAGGTTGAGAGAAGGGGAAGTTTTAAAGGCAAAAGGGAGAAATTTATATAAGTTACTTAGAAACAGAATTTCTTGATCTTGGAAAGCCAGGCAGGGGTTGGTATCAGCTCATTGGAGATTCTACTGCTGGGCCAATGTTCTGTGGAGAGTCCCTTATATGAATTGTTGCAGTGTTAAGAATGCTAAAGATCAATTTTGTTGCACAAATCTGTGTAAATGTGAGGTGTGCAAAGCAGAAAGTATGTAGAATGAGGTATCTTCTAGGACTTTGAAAAGTCCCTCTGAGAAAACCCTTATCTCCGACGGCGTGGGTCCTCCCGCTCATAACTTCTTACTCTAATTGTGTCTGAGTTTGACAAGAAGGAGTTCATTCTGGTATCAACTTTCATACTCATTTTCTCTAGTGTAGTTATTCACGATCTGGCATTGTGGGAAGAAGCTGAGCTGTCAAGAGGTCTGCGTTATTTATATCTGACCATCAAAAAAGGCTTCAGTCATCCCCAGGTCTGGCAGAAGACTGAGAATGCACAGATTGGGAAAACCATTGCACCCCAGTTACCAGGAGACAAACCTCCCTCCACAGTGAGCTGCTGGGAACGCTCCCTGCTGCCTCGCTGTCAGTCCCGCTGTGTACAGAGGCTGCCAGGCAGGCTTCAAGCTGGCTAACTGCTCATAAAGTGCTTCGGTAACTCCAAGCACTTGGCCACCTTCTCCTCTGGGCAAGCCAAGGGGAAGGGATGATTAGCACGCAGTGTTAGTTCTGTCACACAAAAGAGCCCAGAGGGAGAACCCACATTCCTCCACTAACTGCTCAAACGAGGGCAGCTAGGGTAGCAAGTTCAACTCTCAGAAGTTTATCTGAAGCGAGTTTCCAGCTCTCTCTAGGTACTTGGAGTTAAATTCCTCACTGTTTAGGGGACTTACATGGATTCAATTTTTCCAAATAGTTTATGCTTTACTTTAAGATAACAGAACTATCTCATCTCTTTCATTCTTTATCCATTGAAAATCCTACTTGGAAGCATTTGGAAACATTTAAACTGCAGCATATTGATTTTTTGCCAATGGAAACTGTGATTTGGGAAGAAATATCACCTCTGCGGTTTGACCTGTGATGTCTGTGTTTTTAGGAATATTGGCATTTTACTCCTAGCTTTAATTTTTTTTTATTTTTGATGCTTTTTTTACTTTACCCCCAGGTGTTTTTGATACAGCAAGACACTTTTTTAACTAGTGTAAATTTAATTTTTCATATTTTTTTCCATTTAGGCAAAAGCATCAGACTAAAGTCCAGTCCCAGCAATGCTCCTAGACTTTAATCATTTTTCTCATACCATTCTGGTTTTAATTTCTCTGGATATCAAATTAACCTAAGGATGTCTTACCCTCAAATTTTCCTGGAAATTTTCTAGAAAAATCCAATGAGATAATATATGTCCTTGAAAACTTAAAAAAATATCCCTAGAAATAAATGTAAGCTTTATTCACGTTTATTTAGCTATCATTTAAACATATATGGTGGCCTAGAATTTATCATTTCATGATATCTCAGAATTTATTTCCAAAAATCTCTGGCCATGGATTATAAAAATATAACTTATCCAGACTAACAAGTTGTTTGAAAATTTGAAATATATGTTTAACTTGATGTTTTAATTTGCTATGATTTACATCTCAGTGGTTAGTGGAGGTAAAGTTAGAAAATAAGAAAAGTTAATAAAAGGCACAATAATGGAGAATTTACTAATTATATGCTGGTATGGTAAGGTGAAAAACACTGAAAGTGGATACTGTATTTAAAGGTTACTGACGCATTCTCCTTCCATAAAATATTTTTAAGTCCAGGTACTAGACCTTAACACTGACCTACAGAATACAGAACTAGCAACTTCTCTTCTTGACTTCATTTAAGGAACAAATTTACTAAATTAATAATGGCAAATTTCACAAATTCGTTTAGCATTCTGTTCTAAGATTTAGATTCTATAGATGATTATTTATTTATATTAACTAAAACTGACTTGAAAGATATATTGTCATCTTGAAAAAAATGTTTCCATTTTAAGGACAGGAACTTGTCAAGCTGACGCTCTCACAAGTATCCACAGAGAAGGCTGGGAGCACAGCCAGTCTAGATGTTGCTCTCAGAGCTCACTACTCTCCGTGACTCTTTGGTTCTTTCTGTCCCCTTCTCTTGACTTTTTCAACCTTTCTTCCTCTTTGCCTCTAGGGAGAAGCCTCCAGTGGAGGACACTCATTGAAAACCTACATGGAAGAAGTGAGTTTTAAGGTGGCCTTCAAAACACAGTAGGAAATCAGTGTATCATGTTGCCTGAAACACGCATTTGGGCTTTCCCAGTACCTGAAGGGCTCCTAATCTATATATGTTCATTGTTGTGTCCACAAAAACAATATGGACAATAAATGTTGTCAAAACAGCTTTTGTTTCCATTGCTAGAGAGCTCCTGTGTAGCAGGTCACTGGTCTTGAGCATAAACCTAGTGCTACCATATATTTTCATCCATCAACATTTATTGATATCCTGATAAATGAGAAACATGTTTTATATTGGCTACAAGCAAAAAGAAAAGAAAGACATGATCATTGCTTTTATGGAAAGAAAAATCTACTATTAGGTGAGCATTCATTCACGTGACAAATGCTCGTCCAAATGCCACTTGACAAGGTGTTATGCAAAGTGCTGTCCCCAAAATTAAAATATATGATAGAACTCTCTTGAAAACCCCTTTGGAGGGTTGGAGCTGTGGCTCAGTGGTAGAGCACTTGCCTGGCATATGCAAGGACCTGGGTCCTATCTCCAGCACCACATACACAACTAAGTGTCAGAATAGCAAAAACTGGATGAAAAATAAATAAAAACTGATTCTCTCTCTCTGTAGAAAAAAAAGTTTATAAAGCTTAAAAAAAGAAAAAGAAAAATACTTAGTATTCTTGAATTTATTTTTAGAGATATTGAAGTGTATTCTGAGTCCTAGAATTTGGAATGGCTGCAGAGTGTTTGAAAACTCTCAGAAAAAACAGTGGATGGGCTGGAGCGGTGGCTCAGCGCTTGCCTGGCAAGCGTTAATATGTGAGTTTGAACCCAGCACCACATACACAACGAAGCTTCGGAGCAATGAGAGCCACATGAAAAAAAACTAAATAAAACTGATTCTCTCTTTCTCTCTCTCTTTCTCACTGTCCCTCTCTCTGAAAAAAAAATTAAAAACATTAAAAATAACAACAACAACAAAACAGTGGATAGAGCTCCTAAGGTTTGATCTGAAACCAAACCACAGTGGTCACTGAATTAGCCACCTGAGCCTGCTGCGGGTGAAGGGAACTGGGAAGCAGTCTGCTGACAGTATTTTAGCAGTACCTCACATTTGGTTCGAATGTTACTTCTCAGCAGGCAAGACTGTTTCTCTATAACTATTTTTTGCACGTGTGAACCCACTCAAGCATCATTAGGTGTCCCCTAAGTACACTCTGTAGTTCATACTTGCTTCTACGTACCATTTGGAGAGGAACATGGGGTGAGTAGCTCTACTTTAAGGTTTGCATAGTTATTTGCAGGTGGTTGAACTTTTGCCAAAGATGCTGGGAGAAGGAGTAATAAAAAGAGAAGAAATGACTGTGCAGATGTTTGAGTTCAGGTTAGAAGGGTCAAAATATCTGGGACAAAAAATAGTAGGACTGGGACACCAACCCTAAATTTCAATTTAATGAATTTGATGCAGACATTGAGTAGAACACAGTCAGAAATTAACCCAGCAATTAACGTTGCTCAAGGAAGGAGAAGGCTATAGCAGCGTCCCTTAGGGTTCTGTGCTTGCCCATGTTCTTGGCTCAGCCTTCCTCACTTGTAGGTAGGGTTGGAGGTGGTCAGCCTCCTCCACAGGAGGGTATCTGATGCCTCTTGTAATATGTTCTGTGTGGAGGAAGAGAAAACCTGAGGTGTTGTGTAAGAAATGTGCTGGATAATGAGGATGAAAATTCCACAAGAAGTCTTCTTTTAATTTGAAGTTCGTTTGCAAGAAAGGCCCTTATTTTCTCTGTGATTACCACTGTGCAATCTAAGTGTGCATGCTACACATAAGTGGCATCCTTAATGTGGCAAGAAGGCTTAGAAATTGTGCCTTCTCATTGGAGGTGCTTGAAGGGCATTGCTTCCCAGAGAAGCCCTCCGACTACGTCCGCATCACTGGGGGCTGGTACAAAGTACACAAAGAATCAAAATCTTCATCCTAAAAGGATCTCTGTATGATTCGTGAACACTCCAAGTGCAGAGAAGCACAGCTCTACAGCATCCGTTCCAGCATTCTTTCTAGAGGTTTTTGTATACTATAGGTATTCAGCAGCATAGAGCAGGGTCCCTGCCTGTCTGGATTCTTGTTACTCACATAAGAAACAGACAAACAATGGGAAAAGGAACAAATGTGTTTTATGCAGTTTGATCAGGGCTGCTTCTTCCTCCACCAGTCCCATGGAAGCAGTTAAGTTTACAGAAACAAAAGGCAGGTGATAGGTGTATTGTAGATTTAGTTAGCCTGAGCTGCACAGGTCCAAGGAGAGGGTGATCTCCATTCATCTGCAGCCTCCTCAGCAGTCCTCCAGCCTCCACTCTCAGCATCAGGAAGTTGCTCTCAATTTCAGAAGTGCCTCCAACTTCAGTCTGTTTCATAGGTAAAGATATGTATACTATTTCGATTTAGAGTCATAAAAAACTTGTGTTTTGTTTATTCATCTACTCTTA
This sequence comes from Aplodontia rufa, assembly GCA_004027875.1. Lineage (NCBI taxonomy): Eukaryota > Metazoa > Chordata > Mammalia > Rodentia > Aplodontiidae > Aplodontia > Aplodontia rufa. The sequence goes on along the minus strand of PVKS010000741.1, from coordinate 86,770 downwards.
ATTGTGTGTGTGTGTGTGTGTGTGTGTGTGTGTGTGTGTGTGTGTGTGTGTGTTTATTGAGGACATAAAATCTATTTGGTTTAGGAAATTCAGTACTGACTTTCAGTTTGCGTTTTGGAAGTACCTGTGAACAGACCAACGTAGACCCTACCTCTCTTGGTGGTTCAGTATCACATAGTGTTTCCATACCTAATGAACATCACCTTGACAGTGAAACTATAAGTATGACCTTAATCAGTGAGTTATTAACTTGCTAATAGTTTCTTTTTGCAGACTTATTCATTTGGTCCTTAGGAAATATACACACAAACTCTTTGCTCTTGCGTATATATTTAGAATGTGAACCATAAAATGATATTTTTTTGTTCACTTAATGCTCTTATTTCACTTTTGAGCTTTTTTAAATTTTAGTAGAAATCAGCAAACTATATAAATAGCAATATTTTTAAACGTGAGAAGCACTGAAGTTAAAAGCAAACATTTGCTCTTATTTAGTACACACTAAAACTCAAATAAACCATAGTGCTTATATTTTAATGTATCTGACATTTCTTGTTAAAGTTTGAACAGCTCTTTACAGATCAAAGTTTCTGTTTTTTAATCTAGTTTTTAGATAGAATTATTGCCATATAACTTCAGGCAGTTTGTTTAGACCTAACTCAAACTGAAGAGACAATATAGTCTTCCTTAAAATTAAGGCTAAAACATGTTTTATTCTGTATTTTCTATTTGTTAGTGGATTATTTTTTTCAGATTAGCATTTGTATTTTTGATCAAATAAAAAATGAAATATTTTATAATAGTCCTTTTTCTTGATCTTCAAAATATCTCTGCACTTGCTCAAGGTGGAATAATAATTTCATAACAGAAAGTTTAGCTTTTAGAGTGGTAACATCAATGTCCATTCAAAAACTGTATAGACAGAATTGAGAACAACTTATACATTCAAATCAAAGGTACATCAAATCTTGTTTGTTATACTTTCATGAATAAGTTAATCTACTTAAAATATCATATTACCTAGATGAATAATTGGGAAGCAATGTGGTATACCGGGTTGGAAATCCCCTAGGCGTTAGTGAAATGTTATGATTTAAATATATATGCACCAGATAAGTATTGCCAACTTAAGTGGTGAAGCATATTTGAAGAAGTAAAAATGTCAATGATTTTTAAAGCATTTTAAGAGAACAATAGAGTGGTCCCTCGTGGCTTCAAGAAGCTAGTGGTGAAGCCAGAACACACTCACTGTGGCAAGTGGCAGCTTCACAGTCTCTAGGGCTGTCAGATGGGGAGAGAGGCACAGGAAGCAGGCAAGCCCGTTTTGAATCATTAGCTGGATTTTGCTGTATCAACTGAGCTGGAAAGGGGATCTATTCTACGAACAAAGTAGAATCATTTCTTATACCATTTCTGGCCAGTCTATGTTGTCTCCCCTGTGTTGTATTCTATGATGATCTCCAGCACCCTGAAGTCCTATGTTTATGTTGCAGAACACACTACATTATTACCTGTAATTAATGAGAGTTACTTCACTTTTTGTCCTTCATAGGAATTTCTTCTTTCTTTCTCCTTCCTTTCTTTCTTTCTTTCTTTCTTTCTTTCTTTCTTTCTTTCTTTCTTTCTTCTTTCTTTCTTCCTTCTTTCTTTTCTTTCTTTCTTTTTAAAGAGAGAGAGACAGAGAGGGAATCAATTTTATTTATTTTTTCATCTGGCCTTTGTTTCTCTGACACTTAGTTGTGTTTGTGGTGCTGAGGTTTGAACCGGGGTCCTTGCACATGCCAAGCAAGTGCTCCAACTGCTGAGCCACCATTCCATTTAAAAGGGAATTTCTCTTTTAAAAACTAAATTTAATATTATTTGTTATCACAGTTTTATTCTATTTGGTTAACTAGGAAACTTTTCCTCATCCTCCAAGAAAATCCTATTTTGTCAATGACATTGAGAATAGATAACATTATTAAATAATAGCCTGAATACAGACTAAAACCCATCAAAGATTTATGTAACTGATAATGAGGGAATAAGTAAGATTTTACCAGTTCAATGGAAAATTTCACACAGTCAAAATAAGGGATGGTGAAGTGAAGTTCTAAATAGATACAAAAACTGTGAACTGTCGTTATGGTAATAGAAGAATAATCATTTGTATTCCAAAGGATGGATTTTGAACATATATGGTCAAGAATCATCCTCACTGTTATCATTTTCTAGAAAATATATAGTTGTAAAGTAGATAAAGTCAATGAAGGATCCAGAGTCTCCACAGAATCAGGTAACTGGAAGGTCATGATAGAAAAATGCCTTTTTGTTGTCTACCCCCAATAGTCTTTCATCCTTTTTAATCTTTTGCAACTTTACTCTAAATTTCCTTGGAAAGAAAACTACCAGATGGAATGAGCTAGAAAATAAGATGGAGTGTAACCACAATGCAGTCAACAGAGCACGCATCACGTAAATTTAAGGATTTTGCAACATTTTTCACCATCTACCATGTTTTTCTAACTTTGTTAGAAGTTAGAAAAACTTCTCTCCCCCTCCCTTCAGATCCTATTAGGTCAAACTTATAGATCCCAAACATGGCTAATTCTTCTTTCCTGTTTTAAATTTCTAAAAGAAGTGGACACAAGCCAGAGCGGTGGCTCAGAGGTTGCAGCACTTGCCTGGCATGCGTGAGGACGCGGGTTCTAACCCAGCACCATGTACACAGCGAAGTGTTGGAGCAATGAAAGCCACATGAAAAACTAAATAAAATTGATTCTGTCTTTCTCTCTCACACGTTGTCCCTCTCTCTCTTTAAAAAAATAAAAATAAATAAAGGAAGTGGACTATAGAACTATAATTCACTAAAGAGTTATGGATTTTACTCTGGTTATATGGGTCATTTCATTAACAAATATAAAAAGAAAATTATTCACAAGCTTTACTAATTTAACATGTAAATTTATGTAGGAAATTTCCTTGTAAGAGTGGTACAGGATTAATTTTTTGTTAGTAGGTGCCGTCTATCCAAGGTGTCTAGAAGAAAGTGTAATTTTGTTTTTCTTTAGATATACCATGCTTCAGGGGTCCTTTTTTAGATATTCTGTAGCTACAGAGGCAAAATGAAAATTATTAAGCCTCTCTGAAAAGTGAAAACTGGTGTTTAGTGCACTACTTACATACTTACACCAAAGGGAAAAAAATTTGGTTAATTCAGAATTTAACTGTCCAATGGTGAAAATTTGAACAAAGGAACATTTCCCCCCTCTAAATACACCAAATTTCCATGACCACATGTGACATAAATCACTGATTGCATTTAGAAAGGATCCAAAAATAAGCTCTCTGTGTGGAATAACAATATGGCTGAGGTTTATAAAGCACTTATTCTGTTAACAGATAGCACAACATGTTGATTCAGGGCTGGCAACTGTTTTCCATACAATACATGTCATTGCTTCCCCCCACTGAGTCCCTGGACGTTTGCTATACTTCCAGTCAAAGTGTTTTAGAAAAAGAATGAATGGCATTTCTTTTAAAAGCAGCCCAGAGAACTTGCCTCTGGGAATACGAAAGAGTCTGTACGATACGTAGGCATATTTAATGTTCCTGTAGACATTTTTTTACTAAACTTAGCAAAGAAGAACACATCAGCTCTTGTGTTTAAAAATGTTCAAGATTTTAGTTCCTTGACCCCATCAAAAAGAATTATATATAGGCTGATGGGCTGAGCTTTGGACGTATGTAGTACTGTTCATTGGCACTGATGAAGCAAGCAGGTGCATTATATTACTAGCTCTATTCCAGGAAAAAACAAAGTAAAACAGTTGTATCGTCTATTAGTCTAGTGATATTTATTCTATCTTTATGATTCTTTTTTTTTTTTTTGTAGTGCTGGGGATTGAACCCAGGGCCTCATGCATGCTAGACAAACACTCTACCACTGAGCTACATCCCCAGCCTTATTGTTATGATTCTAATGACTCAAAACTCTAAAGTTTTTCCCAAACCACACACTTTACTAACTAGTGTTCCATTTGTATGGTTTATAATTCACAATAAAGAATACTTGGATGCTGATTATCTGCTGAGGAGCAAGGCCATTAAAACCAGAAACCAATCAGTAGTATTGCTTAATATTCTGAAGTATTTTGGGAAAAAATTGACTTATGACTCATTTCTTTTCTTTTGAGAATGGATTTTAGTATTTGGTACAAAAAGCTAACTAACATATTATTTGGTGCTTGCCTAGTGTGTGTGAGATCGTGGGTTTGATTCCCTAGGACTGTGAAAATTTTTTTATAATTATTAATATTGTTATTATTATTATATTCAATTAACTTTTCTGTTTTACATGGGGAGCCTCTCAGTCAACACCCAAACCATCACTTTTTTTGTATTTCTTCTTCAAATATCTGAGGCTGCATGTTTCGTTTTTGAAAAAAAATGCAAGAATGTGATTTTCCCTTTGTTACATGGGAATTTTTGAAATTTTACTTCTGCTGTCATCTATACAGTGTGGAATTTTAAATCTTATGATTTAAAATAATCATGTTGCTTCTTTATATAACCCTCTAAGATCAAATTTTATAGCTGACGATTTTTAAAGATTAAGTAAAACCCCAAAGATAAGCATCAATTTATATGTAGTAGTATATTGAATTTATTTATTTATTTGCCAATTTCCCTTGTAGTGGCTCATCTAGCACCTCTCACATTCAACTATATAAGACTAGAGACCTAGACATGGAGCAGTTGTTAAGCACTAACGAATATCTAATCCAGTACATTAACCTTCTTCATTTCGTCCTGAGGCGGGGAAGTCACTGCCCCAGATGAAACAACATAAAAAGTGGTTTCTCCTGACATCTGGGGCCAGGACGCTTCAATGCAGAGCCCATCTCTCCTTTGATAGGAATTAAGTTTCAATCCAAATAACAGACTATTTTCAAGAGTTGTTGATGCTGAAAATTTGTAGTGCTTTTATTTTAAAATGAAAATCATCTTCAAATATTATTTTGCTTTGTCTTTTTGTAAATAAGCCTTTTTATTTTAGAGCAGTTTTGGATTTTTAGAATTACTGCAGAGATAACACAAGAGGTATAAACAGAGAAAGGAACGGTGAAGAGAGAGGAAGAGAGAATCAGTTTTATTTGGTTTTCATTGCTCTGAAACTCTATTGCGTATGTGGTGCTAGGTTTGAACCTGGGTACTTGCGCATACCAGACAAGTGCCATAACTGCTGAGCCACTGCTCCAGTCCCCAGTTTACACTATTATGAGTACCTCGCATCAGTGTGGGAAGTTTGTCACAATTAGCAAGCCATTAGCAATACATCCTTGGGAATGGAATCCACGCTTTGTTCAGCTTTCCATGAGTTTTTCCTAGTGTCTTTTTCTGTTCCAGAATCCCATTCAGGATATCACATTACATTCGCCAGTTATATCTCCTTAGATCCTTCTTGATTGGAACCTTTTCTCTGGCTTTTCATGTTTCATGACCCTAACAGTTTTGAGGGGTACTGGTAGTATATTTTGGTTTCTGTCTTTCAATTGATATTTATTGGATATTTGCTTTATAATCAGACTGGGATAAAGTGTTTTTAGAAAGAACAGAGATATAAAGCTCTGTTACTCAGTGCTTGTCTTGTGGCAGGCACTATAATAAACAGATAGAGGGAATGCATAGGGGAAATATTATACAAGCCTTCAAGGACTTTCCATGCTACCACTGAGGCAGGGAGATGTGAAAGGACAGTTACCATACAGTCACTGTTATGGAGTACCATAAACACAGGAAGGAATGAAGGAGTGAGTTTGCCTTGGAGGATCAAGGAAGGCTTCAAGCTCCTCCTGGTGCTTACCAGGAGGATTGCCAACAATCACAGAAAAAGAGAAAAATAAACTAAGATGGGAGATGGTGACCTTTGGCTAGTGAGAAGGAAATGAGCAGAAAGGAAGCACATGAGAAATATTTTCTCAAAAACAATGAGTTGAAACTGGGTGTGATGGTGTGAACTTCGAGTCCCAGCAACTTGGCAGGTTGAGGCAGGAGGATCACTTGAACACAGGAGTTTGAGACTAAAACATAAAAAAGCTATGGGAGAAGAGGAAGGAGATAGGGAAGGACAAAATGGAGTGAGGTGATCTCTAAGTCCTACTTATCTGTATTCTGATCAGAAGAAATTTAAACATTGTTTAGGAAGAAGCACATTTTATGCAATGTTAGTCTGAGTTTATTTCCATGAATGATGAGTGTCAACATTTTTGTAGAAAAATTAATTAAAGAGGAAAATGACTTAGATATTTCTTCTTGTGAAGATTCTAAATCTTTTCAAAAGCAGAATATAAGCAAGGGCAGAGTTGTGGCTAATATCTATGACATGAAAACGAGTTTAAGCTTAGAGTTCTCTGACGAGGGGAAGTGCTTCTTAGGGTTTATTGAACATGCAGTTTATAGAGACTGAGTTGTTTGCCCACAGTGGTGCCCCTGCTATCAATCTAGAGTCTAACCTAAAATAATTTGTTCTTTGGCAGGATGAATCTTTAAAGCAACTACAGGTACTTCATCAACCATGGCTCCTGCCAAGTGACACAGAGAGTGAAGGCGTTGAAGCAGAACAAGATAAACGTGAGTAGACGCTGCTGATTATTGACAAACCGCATTTACACAAAAGAAACCCACAATACAGGTATTTAATTTTCATAGCCTTAAATGATTTCTGTTAAAAAAAAAAGCATCAGACTTGATTAGAAAAAAAACATTTAAAAATAAGCTGTACTTCCGGTCTATAAATTTGATTCAGTGGTATCGTAAGTGTGATATAGAGGTCTGTAAACTAGCTTTCAAAACAAACAAAAAAGGGAATTATTCTTCTTGAAAATTGGGTGATTATCAATCATATCAAAGCATGGGATCCTATACTGTGGCAAGGTCTCTATGAGCTTTGTAGTGGGTTGGTAACAGGTCAGACTCCTGGGTTCAGCCATCTCATTGAGAGATTTGTGTTTGGATTATATAGAAGTAGCATGAACTTTTAAAATAGAAGCATAAACAAAAAATTTCAAGCCAACTGTAGCCTGCAGAGAGTGATGATTGTATATGATAACATGGCCCTCATCAGAACTGATGTGAAGTGATTAATTAATAAATCTTCTGAGCCACAATCACCAGAGGTACCTAATACGTTACACGGGTGACATCCTGAGTCCATACTCTAGGGTCCTTGCAGTTCAAAGGCATTAACAATACCCTAATTCCGCTGCCATAGCTATAGGCTAATGTGTCCAGTGGGAGAGCAAAGGCAGGAGGTGGACGAAGTTGTCAGAATGCTCGGACTAGAGGTGGGGCAGAGCCAGTGTCAGTGGCTCAGCTGACATGTTCAGAAATATGGTGAAAAACACGAAGACCTTCTATGATTTTTATTGGAAGGAGAAAAAGTCACTTCAATAAAAACAAACACTTTGAAGGCTCTGAAAGTAGATTGTACATTAAACAAAAGCCAAAGTAAAGTAAATACTTTGGAAGTTCTTTAAGCAAGAAATTCTAAATAAAATAGTTCAAGATCAAGCAGCGTGGGGTACGAAGAAGAGAATCTCTAAATCTGAAAAAAATTAATAGTGGCCTCGAGCTTTTATGGAAAAAAATGCAAACACATGCACAACCCCCTATTATACATACACAAACTCTTATTCTAGAATTTATATTTAATCATTTTCACCACATTATTTTGAAACTTTCATGTTTGATTGTTCAACAAATAAATTTCTGAATTAAAAAATGTGTATTTGTATTGTCTAAACACAATAATATAATTTATGTTAGTTTTACTCTGACTGCTAGATCCAACACATAGGTGCTCAAACCTGAAAAACCAGGTGAACATTCTTACAGAATGTAGACAGTGTTAATTATATGTGTGCTACAATTTATAATGAACTGAAATTTAAATAAAAAAAAAATTTGCTAGAATAGTGTATTCTATCCAATTCCAGATTCCAGTTTATTTCCTTTATATCAAATCCATATGCCTGCAAAAAGTATTAACACTAGAAAACAACCCAATGTTGTAAATGTTATAAAATTCCCCAGAACTTTCTTCAGTCCTTGGCATTTCATATGTACTTCCTTTTGCATATATCTTCACTGGATTTTGACAATGAGTTGACATTATTTGAGAGAAAGTGTCCATCTGTATCTTCATTTTATTGGGGTACATAGTAAGCCTTCAATAAATATCAGTATAATGAATAAATGAATGAGTAAATAAATGAGTTAATGAATTAACAGATTTCTTTGGTGCTTTCCAACTTATCAGGACAATTGCAAATTTAGAACAAACAATCATGAATATGAATAATTGATATAAAATTAGTCATGGTCTGATTAAAATTTTAATATTGGATTTGTAGTTTTATCCATGGATTTTGTTGAATGGTCTATCGATCACTTTTAAAAAAGACCATTCCTGAACTCTTATAACCAAGCACCTAGAACCAAAAATATTTGATTTCAGCAATATTATACAGGGCCTTGACCCTTGACAATGGTCAATTGTTTGAAATAAAATCAGGGCTTAAAATAATTAGGTGGTAATCAGAACCATCTGGAAATGGAATGTTAGCTAGCATTGTAGCCAGGCTCAGTCACAGAGATGCAAATATTCTTCAGGAGTGACTTCCAACAACCAGGTGTTGGGACATGTGCAGGTTGGAACCACTGAAGCCCTGACATCTCCACTTATACTCAGTGCCTGTGCTTTGTGAAACTGCTAGAAAGAGCCGTGTAGATCATTGACCTTTATTTTCTCAGCGAAAGGAAATAAATGACATAAATTGATGTGAACTCAGCATGTGATTTAGAGTTTGCAGGCTCATATACTAGAAAGTCATGAGTGAAGAAGAAGACAAACTCATCATTCCAACAGTAACACACCTGTTTTCTTGACTCAGCTTTCTTTGAATAATCCCCAGGTAATTTTGTGGATTTCTCCAGAGACAAATTATCATGACAGAAAGTTTCCAAATAATGTCAGGTTCTTTGCAGTGGTGCATATTTCTTATTGCATCATTTTAAAACATGATTTAGTTCAAATAAACATCATAAATGAACAATTTTTAAGAAAAGACATCATGAGCAATTAAGTGGGAAACACCATACCTTTTATTATAGACTAAGCAAAACACTTAAGTAGATTTTTTTCTTTGCTTTTGTGAAAAAGCATAAATTATAACCAAACTGATTGCAAGGGTGTGTTTGTTTTTAATCTCTCAGATTATAGTCTGAAGTCACTAAATTGATCAAAGTACAGATTTTTGGATTTATTGGGGTAGATCCTTAGTCTTTGACTATACTTCAGATCTATTGAGTCAGAACTTCTATGAATGGGACTGTGATTTCTGCATTTTTAATAATTTCTCAGATGATCTTTGCTTACTGTAAAAGATTGAGAACCACAGGAAAGGAAGGTTCAATGATTCAGAAAGGTGTTTTTAAGAAATGACTCCATAGAGCTGTTCAGCTCTGGATCTTCTTTCGCTAGGCCTCTTTTCTCATAGATTATTTAAGTTAGTGTAGAAGATATGGGGTGAGAGAAGAAAGAAGACTGAAATTCGGAGGAATAAACGTGGAGGAAAAATGGAGGACACATCCTCCACTCTGGGTTCAATGCTCACCAAGGCAAAACTCAAGACATCTAGAGTCCATCCGGTCAGCAGCCTCTAACTGCGTTTTCCACTTTAAAATGTATGAATACCCAAGCTAAAAATAAATGGAGATAAACAAGAGAAGTACAAAGCAAATCAAACCAGCAAATCAACACAGATGTTCAAAATAAAGAAATAGGAGTCAGAACGGTATGTCAAAGCTAGTGATATCAAGATACTTCGAGACTTCAAACTTGGGTTCAGCTCCTAGACCCTGAGGCCTGGGGTACTAATGTTTGTCATAACAGGTGACTGGGCACTGGGTCTGCTTAAGTTGATACAACACTGTGTGAAGTCTGCACCCTAAGGGGCTACCTCAGGTATGGAAAAGGCAGCAAAACATCTATACTTTCCAGCTGTGGAAAAAGCTAGGAAGATTGCTATCTGTTCTGGGCTTTGAATGAAAAATATGGTTATCCATAAGAAAACACACACTTATGTCTGTACTTTAGTTGTTGGGTTTAAACTTAAACTCCATAAATTGAATCCTAACTTATGTTAATAATTGGCCATCATCATTCAGATTCATAGGATCTTTTCATATGTAAATGCAAAACAGGGGTACCTACATTTTTAAAAATTTAAACATCAACTCTTGTAGAAGGTGAGTGCTCAGTCAAGATATACAAACTCTTTGAAAAGTTGTAGTAACATCACAGAGTCCGCAGATGCTAGGAGCAGTAGAATCAACATGATCAGAAAGGAAAGAAATAAGTTAATCTGAAAGAAATTACATTAAATACATGTTCAAAATATTTAAAGATATAAAAGAAGACAAAGAAACCATACTGAAAAAACTGGAAAGTGAGAAAAAAGATTATTAAAAAGTTCCAGAAGAGAAAAAACAGTAACATTAAAAAGTCATTCAATGTGTCAGATAGTTCATTAAAATATTGCAAAAAGAGAATTGGACAAATGAAAAATGGATCTGAGAAAGTCAGGAAGCAATAAAGATAAAGATGTCAGGCACGGTGGCACGTACCTGTAATCCCAGCTACTTGGGAGGTTGAGGCAGGAAGGTTGCAAGTTTGAAGCCAGCCTAGGCCATTTAGCAAGACCCTGTCTCAAAAATAAAAGAGAAGGGCTAGGGATGTAATTCAGTGATCCACTTGCCTGGCATATGCAATGACCTGAGTTTCATCACCAAACTGGAAAAAAATTTAAAAATATAAAGAAATGGAAAAATGTGAACAGTAAGTTAAACAGTATATGTGATATCATATATACATGCATATATGCATATATATAGCTTACAATATTTATATATGGACACAGGTATATGTAAACACATTATATGTTATATATTACATAGTTTATATGTAATAAGCATATATAACTTATGTGTAAATATGCAAAAACATATCTGTATGGATTTCATATAAACTATATAAAATTCAAACATCAGAAAAAATGAAGAAGACAGACAATGATGGAAGAGTGGCTGAAGTGTTTGCAGAATTAGTGAAAAGTTTTAATTCTCAAATACAGAAATATGACAGATACTATTTGTTTTAATATTCACATTATATAAATATAGAATATTAACAGGAGATTAAACCTTTGAAACAACCAGAAAAAGTAGGCAGGAAGCGTATCAAAATAGTACTGATAGAATTCTCATCAACTGAGACTGTCCAGTGGGCTGCAAGGGAATCCTGTGCCCAGAGAAGCTGTCATGCACCAGGGCCTGCCCCTCACAGACCTATTCCAGGACGTATTTCAATAAAAATAATTGATTAAAGAAGGAAGTTCAAGTACGAAAGAAACAAAGATGCACACGAAAATTAGTAAACAAGTTGGCAAATTTTAGAATTACTGACTAGTGCTGGAGCAGTGGCTCAGCAGTTTGAGTGCTTGCCTGGCATGTGCAAGGACACAGGTTCAAACCCCAGCACCACATACTCAACTAAGTGTCGGAGAAACAAAGGCCAGATGAAACAATAAATAAAATAGATTCTCTTTTACTCCCTCTCTTCCTTTTTCCCTCTCTCTCTCTCTCTCTTAAAAAAGATTAAAATAAAAAGGAATTACTGACTAAAATTTAGGGGTTGAATGAAAAAATTCTGTAAGTCCAAAGACTTCGCTGTTTAGAAAAAGTGGGCTGGGCATGGTGGCGCACACCTGTAATCCTAGAGACTTGGGAGGCTGAGATGGTAGGATCTCAAGTTCAAGGCCCTATCAGCAACTTAGCAAGGCCCTAAGCAACCTAGTGAGACCTAGTCTCAAAATAAAATATAAAAAGAGTTGGAGATGTGGTTTAGTGGTTAAATGCCACTGGATTCAGTCCCTAGTACCCACCCCCCACCAAAAAAGAAGAAAAGTGGACATATGAAATATACAAAAATATATTTTAAAAATACTGTTCAAATGGGTTTAGCTTATTATTAATATAAGCTACATTTGTAGCTATGAGAGTCTTTAAGGCAAAATTCAGTTATTATCAATCCATTATACGTACAAAAACAGAAATATGAAAAATACATTTCAGTAAAATTTTCAGCAAAAAGAAATGAAAATGAAAATGAATATATCAGATAATTGCAGATAATCATAATAACTTGAAAATTCTGATCTATTCAGCTTTTATTGTATCATTTAAAAGCATCAATATAGATGAAATTAAAAACCTAATTTTTAAAAAAATGTTAATAAATAAATTTAAATTGCAATGAAAATTCCTGGAACCTAAGAAATGGTAATACTTAAGAATATATATTTTAGGGGCTGGAGCAGTGGCTTGGCAGTTACTGTGCTTGCCTAGCATGTGCAAGTACATGGGTTCAAACCGCAGCACCCAGGTACACAACTAAGTGTCAGAGCAATGAAAGCCATGTGAAAAACTCAATAAAAAGTTGATTCTCTCTGTCTCTCTCTCTGTCCTTCTCTCTTTAAAAAAAAAAAAAGAATATATATTTTAAATGAACAGAAGTTCATGTTCAAGCTGAAGTTGGCTAAAGTTGGCTACTTTGCTCTAATAGTTATGGCAGTGTATCTCCATATCCTTTCCTCTTTATATTCTATTGTTAATGATAATTTTAAAACGTCAGGATGCATATTTACTTGTCCCTTACAAAAACAAGATGTGAACCATTAAATTTTTAACTGGTCTTAGCACGATTTTGCTTAATGAACATTTTAGTTTGGAATAATTTAGAGCACAAAAGTTGCAAAGATAGTACAGAAAGTTTCCATGTCTGCCTCACACCACTCCCTTCCTTGTTAGCATCCCTCGTTACCACAGTGCTTGAATAAAACTAAGAAACTAACATTACCAGTAATTAAACAAGAGACTTTGTTTCTTATCAGATCATCTTCATCTTCATCTGTGATTGCTTCTCAGTCTTACCTGATTTTTCCTGACCTTAGCCCTTTTGAGGAGTATATGCTGGGAACTGGGTAGAATGTCTCTTGATTGAAGTTTGTCTGGTAGTTTTTCATGATTAGATTGTTGTTACAGGTTTATGGGAGAAAGGCCAAGGTGGAGAAGACCCTCATCACTTAATGTGGAAGGATGCATGCTAGCAGCCTGATTTATGACTTGGGTAGTGTTTGCTCATTCCTCCAGTTTGGAGTACTTCTAACCTGTCTTTCTACACTCCCTACTCTGGAGGAAGTCCCCAATTCTAGTCTGTATATGATGTGCAGTTTTTCTCTTGCATTGTTCAAGATTCTTTATTCGTCTTTGTCTTTCAACAACTATGCAATGTAGGCATATATACCAACTTGGGGTTTCTTGAGCTTCTTGGATGTGTAATGTTTTTATTACAGTAGTTTACAGGTACTATTTCTTCAAATGTTCTTCTGCTTCTCCTCTCACCTCTGTGTTTGGGACTCCAAAATACATGCACCCTTGATGGTGTTCCCACAGGCACTCAAGTTACTGGTGATTTTCTTTTTTCTTTCTCTTCCTCAGACTGATGATCTCAATTGACCATATACAAGTTCTTTGATTCATTCTTTTTTACCATAATTCTTTATTGGTGCATTATAGTTGTACTTAATGGCAGCATTTGTTGGTACATATTTGTATGTGAACATAATATAACAATATAATTTGGTCCATGTCATTCTTAGGTATTTCTCCTTTCCTCCTCCCTTTCCCTGAGTTTGATTCATTTTTATGCCAGCTCAGATCTGCTGCTGAGGTTCCACTAGAGTGAATTTTTTAAATTTCAATTACAGAATTTTCATTTTGTTCCCTCTATAATTTATATATTTTTAGTGATGATTTCCATTTGGTGAGACTTCATTCTCATGATTGTTTGCCATGGTTTCCTTTAGTTATTTGAATATGCTTATAGTATTTAATTAAAAAGTCTGTCTAGTCAGTGCATCATCTGGGGGTCCTCAAAATAGTGTCTATTGACTGCTTTATTCTTGTTTGTGGATGGTATGTTCTTGTTTCTCTATACATCACTTATGATTTTTGTTACCATGTTATTGCTATATTCAGCCACGGAAGCCTCTGCTCAGTAGCTTAGTGGTCAACTTATGATCAGACAAGGGACCGAGGCATGTTGCCAACATCCAGTGTTCTACCTCTGCATTAACACACAGCTTTTCGGTCAAAAGAGGTGAGAGACAGATCCTTGTCAGACATTTCCTACCAGATGCATAGCACTGCACATCTGTGGAGACTCTTATGGAGCTCTTAATTAGCAAATCTTCTTCTTCTTCTTCTTCTTCTTCTTCTTCTTCTTCTTCTTCTTCTTCTTCTTCTTCTTCTTCTTCTTCTTCTTCTTCTCTTTTGGTAAGCCTCTTGTTTGTTTCCTCTGGAATTTTTGTCTCAGGCAGATGCTGTGCAAAACTATTACTCCTGGATGTTTTTGAAAATCCTAGAGTCATATTTTTGCACTGAGCAAACTTTAATTCAGGTGAAATAAAGAAAAGTCCTATAAGTGGGGCTTATCCAGGTATCTTCCATAGAAGACAGATGGTGACAATTCGTTAAGGATGTAGCATTGGGGAACTCCCTGCAGTGGGTGCAGACTGCTTTTAGCACAGGGTGTTTTTTCTCAAGGATACTGCAGAGCTGGAGAGAAGTGTGTTGATAAGGTCGAGTTAAAACTCCATTACAACTCAATGTTTGTATTGCGAGTCAGCTGTTTTCGTTGACTTAATGTTCTATGGGATGTTGTAAATCTTTGGTTAATTTCCAGAATACCACAGAAGTCATTTTTGATGATTTTTGCCACTATTTTAACTTCCTTCCTTCCTTCCTTCCTTCCTTCCTTCCTTCCTTCCTTCCTTCCTTCCTTCCTTCTTTCCTTATTGTAGTAGGGAACAAGGCAAGGTACTGATTGATGTGTTGCTAAAAAATGAAGAGAAGAGCAGTGGACTGTATAGACCTAAAGACAAAAATGAGTTAATGACTAATTTGGCTGGACAGAATTCAGAGCCTCATGAGACTTGGAACTCTCTCGATTATAATTTTTTAGGATTGTGGCATTAGAATTAAGAATTAGGTTATGTGTACCCCAGGAGGTGAGAGAGGATTTTCGTACTTTGTTATTATTTAAAGGTCACCTTCCTTATCCCTACAATACACATATTTATAGAGAAAATATATATGCATTGGAAACAACTAAGAAGATAACAATAATGGCAAAACAGAAAAATATAACTATAAAAATGCACTCTCAAAGCAAAAAGGACAAAGCCTTATAGCAAACTGCAGTAGGTTCTTTTTGAAGACAAATAGAAATCTTGATCCTTTAATACAACATTTTCGCTGTTAATTTTCTATGAACTTTAGAAAATTCTAAAGCTTCTTCTAAACAGCTCAGAGCATCTAAAGCAATTACACAGTAAATCCTCTAAAGTATACATATCAGACAGTTACAGCCAGATATCTCTAATTATCATAAATAATTTGGGATTTATCCTTAAACAATATATATAAATCAAGTCAAAATAATTATTAATAATTATTTAACAATAATTATCTGTTAGAAGCAAGATAATCCAATGCCAGATTGCAGATTTTCTATTATAATACTGATTGTTGAAAATTATTTTGTTTACAAATAAGTTTTTGCAATTTCTAGAGGGCAAAATACCTGTGAATCATTCATGTGGTATTTTTGCATTGAAATATTTCCCATATATGTGGTAAAACTCTGATATTATGAAAAGTTCAATTGATTCCTAAGATTCTGGAATATAATTTAAAGAGTAGCATTTAATAATGTGTAAATTGTTTAAAAGAGAGGGACAGTGAGAGAGAGAGAGAGAGAGAGAGAGAGAGAAGCAATTTCTATTTAGTTTTTCATGTGACTTTCATTCCTCTGACACTTGGTTGTGTTCATGGTGCTGGGGTTTGAACTTGAGTACTCGCGCATGCCAGGCAAGAGCTATAACCGCCGAGCCACTGCTGGAGCCCCAATAATGTGTAAAATTTAATCTCACCAAATAAACTAGTATTAAGCATAATGAAAAAATGTGTACTGTTGCCCAGCAACATATAGGATTACATGCTTCAGATTACCTGCTTTGTTTATTAAAACTTCTTTATCATGTGTAACAGTTCTCAGAAAATTTCATAGTGAGCATTGGAAAAGGCTGTACTTAAACAATTCAGCTGAAATTTTATTTTGCAGTGCAAAGTTTTTTTGGATTCCAGTATTATACAGTTGAATTCTTTAAAACTGAAAATAGGAGATGTGTGGTCCGATTTTTTTTTTGTATTTTTTAAAGAAATCAAAGATATAAATGAGTTTAATCCTTTTACTAAATACTTTGTCATGGAATATTCTTATAGTTGCCCTAGGGGTGGCCTGAAATTACAAAATAAAGCTATAAAAATAAAAGGAAAGAAAATACTAGTTCATTCTTTGGCCTTGATGAATATAGTTTGGGGGCAGCTTTATCTCAAGTGGAATATGTCTCACAAATGAGAAGAAGGTATTGGCTAATTGTAAGTAAATCTGATTTCTTTATCTTTATGGATTTTTTTCTGCAATTTTCAGTCATTGAAAAAACTTGAGTAATTTTCACGTCACTCAGATTCACGACTTTCTTTGGCTCTTTTTGCATCATTCACCTGCTTCACTTTTATAAATTAAGCAGACTTGGATATTTTTTCTCAAGTCAGAAATTTAATTAAGACTTTCCAACATAACCTCCATATGGAGATATGAGTATAAGTAATCTATCATCTCTTTTCCTTACCAAGTCACAAAGAAGTGCATAACACCTGTAGCGTTATCATACTATTTTTGTGTGGTGAATGGGTATTGTACTGGAAATTTAACCAAGGCCTTGACCATGCCAGGCAAGCACTCTATAACTATGCTACATCCCCAACCCTTTTTAAATTTTATTTTGAGGGGCTGGAGCGATGGCTCAGCGGTGACAGTGACTGCCTGACATGCGCAAGGATGTGATTTCAAACCCCAGTACCACGTACACAACAAAGTGTCAGAGCAACGACAGCTACACGAAAAACTAAATAAAAATGGATCCTCTCTCTCAAAAAAAAAAAAAAAGATATTTTGAGACAGGGTCTTGCTGAGTTTCCCAGGATGATCTTGCGCTTGAGATTGTTTTCTAGGAGACATAGAATATTAAGGAAGCCAAAAGAGCGAAATATCACCTTGAGTTGGCAATAGGAACACAAGGTTAGAGAGACCTCCCAGACCTTCATGAAGAAGGTGGTGTTTAAATTGAGGGATGGATAGGATTTTGAAGGGCAGGGAAAGGCTATATGTAGGAAGACTCACACAACATGGGAAAGCATACAAAGACAGAAGAACAGATTGTGCTTGATGGCCCAGAGAAAATAGCAATTGAAAGCAACTGATATGGTTTGGGAGAGACATCAGATACAGATTAGAAGTGTATCTGGAAGGGAGGTCATGAGAACTGAGAAGGCCGAACTCTGCACAACTTAATGGCACTTTATCTCAAAATAAAAAATAAAAACAAAAAGGGATGGGGCTATATAGCTCAGTGGTAGAGTGCTTACCTAACACTTATCTAGTGCAAAGTCCTAGGTTCAATCCCCAATACTGCAAAAACAAGGAAAAACATAGACAATTGAAATTGAACCCTTATCTGAAGTCCAAAGGTGTGACTTCGTATGAAGGAGCTGTAAATTCATGTGACTGTTTTCTCACCATGTGTGTAGGCTCATAGACTCCCAACGTTTCGAAGATGGGAAACATCTACCCAACTTTTTTTTTGTAAAAGGGGGTGAGATTGAAACCCAAAGAAATGACAACAACTTTTCATAGATCTTTAGTTAGTTAGCTGGTCAAAGTTCAGAAACAAAGGAAATTCTACAGAAGTTAGCACACTCTGCTTTCTACTCTGGTTTTCTTTGCTTTGGCTTCTGTATTCATATTACAGATCCAAAATAAAGAATTCTGATTGGCTCCTTTAACTGAAAAGTAAATATGTAATCAGAAGGAGAATATTCAAGAAATTTATTGGTAATGATGCAATGTTTATATATTTTCTGTCCTTGTAAAGATTTCCTTCTTGATTTAGGTATAATTCTTGAGGAAAAAAAAAAGTGGAATGACTTACTGCTTTTGGTAAAAGCCTACATCTGGGGATAACTTCACAACTAAGGCTGCATTTTGAAAGAACATGAAGGGATTGTGCATTTCTGTTAGCAATATTTAAAGGCAAAGGCTGGATGTGCCTGTAGACATCCTTTTTTTTTTTTTTTTTTGGTCAAATCAATATTTTAACATGAAAATAAACCTAACATTTACAAATTAGGAGGTCCCAAGATAAAAAAAATCCAGATAATATTCTCTTTGAGGAACAGAAGATATAGCAATATTAGGCTTGCATTCCCTTATGACAATATTCAGTGTGAGCTGGCAGCAGTGTTTGGTGATGAACACGGTACAGTTTGCAGTGGCTCCTGCCACTGCCCAAAGTTCCCTCTCCATTTGCTTCTCATTTGCACTCCTCCGGTTCTGCACTGCCTGGGATTTATGTTTGCTGCTCCTCTGTGTAATTCAAGTTGTGGGCCTTCCCTATTAGCCAAAAGTATCTCCACTTAACTGCCCTAGATTTTTCAATTCACCTTGTCATATTGCCTAAGTTGGTATATTACCAGCACTTGAATTCTTTCTGTTAACCAGCACTCTTTCACAAATACTGTCTATAGTATTAATAGGGTTAAATTCATAAAAATTCACATTTAAAACTTAAGATAAATTATTTTGTCTAATAATATTTACAGGAGACCCACTTCAAATTTATCTAATGGAATTATTTTGTCCAATAGTATTTACAGAAGACATAATTCAAATTTATCTAAAGGAAATAGGAAAGAGAAATTATTTTGATTTTGAGGACACATGTTAAAAATTTGGAAAAATAATGAATAATAAAATGGAAAAGTCCTATCTATACTTTCACCATTCAAAAATATTGCATGTGGTTATTTTGCTGTTTTTACTCCAAGATTTTTTAAAAATTTTCATATGCCCTTTTTCTCTCACAGGCATGTACACATGTATACACAGACACCTGGGATCATCTTTACAATAATGTATGATGATATATATACTCTACACTCAGTTTTGTAAATATATTTAATATTATATTATCCATATTTTCTATGGATAATATTACTCTATAATATAATTTAAAAATAAACTCATAGTATTTTCTTATCTGTATGTGTCATGATTTGCTGAATTATTATTTTGTGATTCATACCCAATATTTAAAAATGAAACTGGGAGGAATACTTTGTCAATTCAACTTCATAAACATTTATAACACATACTTTTAAGCTTGATAGATTAAACTTGAAAATTCAAATGAAATGAACTACTCTCTGGAAAAATAGTTTACCAAAACTGATACAAGAGGAAATAGAAAATCTAAGTAATCATATAATCTAAGTATCCAATTGACATGTGAATGCAGACATAAAAATTGTAAACAAGTTTATACTGACCCAAATTCTACTATATAAAAAGGATAATAGCTGAAAACATTGATTTTATTACGAAAACGTAATATCTATTTAACTTTTGAAAATATATCACTGGAAATAACCACAGTAACATGATAAATGAGAAAAAATAATAACGCATGTAATTATTTAATAAAAATTGACATATAGTCATGACTTATAACCTCAACAAGTTTGAAGAATAAGAAAAAATTCTTAATTTAAAAAAAGTTTAAAAATTTGTCCTATAGCAAGTATCATACTTCATACAATATTAAAGATTTTTCCCCTTTTAGATCAAGAATGAAACCAAACTTTCCACTTTAAGTAGGAAAATGCGAACTATTGCTTAAATAAGCATTGAAATATTATGATATGCAGAAAAGCAAGGAGACAGTCACCTATAAGATAGTGGTTATGGTTTTGCAGATAGTGGTAAGTGGGAGTAGAAGCTTCTTGGACTGGCAGTGTTCTATTTCTCAAACTGGGTAGTAGTTAATAGGTGTTTATTGGTTTGTTTTCTCTTTCTTTTTCTTTTTTACTGAATTACCCTGTTTTTGTGATTTTCTGTACATGTATTATATTTCACAATTAAAACAAAAGTGTTAAAAAAAACAAAAGTGTTGAAATGTTCTTGATTTTCTAAGTGTTTACAACAATTGTTTTGTGTGTTCCTTATGAGCATGGATTTAAAAAGTTTCTATGTAGAGAATTTTATTTGATAGTTCATGAAAAGTTCATTGTGTCAACTGACAATTGTTTTCTTCAAATTCATTGATAACATCTTCAATGTATCTGCAGTGGTACCAAATCTAATTTCAGAAATAATCGAAATCTAACAAAAACATTCTCTTTGACTCCATTGCAAATCAATTTTGCTCAGATTTATGAAGTCATTTTTCTCACTTAAAACCATATGCATTGAAACTTCATAATTAAGTTTTCTGTCTTCAAACTTTTGCAATTGGTTTATATATGTTCATCTTTTCCTATCACTTAAAATAAAGTATTCCTGAGGGCATATATTAGTTCATGCCAATATTGTACTTCTCATAGCATCTTAGCTAAAAATTTAATGCCCAAGTACAACACCCTATTCTTTTATCAATCAAATCAATTGCAAGACTTTTTGAAATATTCTTGAAGAAGTATGATATCACATGCACGAGTGAATATATTAAAGCTAAAATGCCCCCTTTGTTCATTGCACATAGATTTAAGGGAAAAAATAGGGTCACATTTGAAGCAGTTTGTCTAACAAACTTTAATAATAATCTTCAATTGAGAGACAAACCAGATTTCTTTTCCAAATTTTTATTGTTGCATTATAGTTGTATATAATGGTGGTTTTTGTTGTTACTTTTTTGTATATACACACAATATAACAATGTAATTGAGACAAACCAAATTAAGACAAGGGAAATAACCCAGCAAAATCAATAACTTGAATTTATCCTATTCCATTCCTTCAATGGAATGAAATAAGGAGCTGAGGCTCCTTATTGGTAAAACCTACATATAGGCAGAGGTCTTGAGAGCTTAATTGAAATAATCATGAACCTGAACTTTTTGTGGTAGAGAGCTGGGTTTTGAAGACAAAGAGTGTATCTGGCAGGAAAATAGAAGCTATCTGACACAAGAGGGATGTTTTTCTCACTGATTCTTCAGGCTTTCTTCATTTCTGATATTTGGGCTTAAAGCTTAAATGTTTTCTCTACTTCATTCCTACCCACCTTTTCACCCTGAATTCATTTTGTTCAGAGAACAAGCTCTATCTGAATGACTTAAATCATTTGAAGTGTGTTGACCAGTTTTTGGACAATTGTTTAGAAAACCCAAATTCTTGAAACAAACAAACAAAAAATAAATTATATTCTGTTGTTGGGTGTAGTTTTCTTTATATATCTATTAAATAGGTTTAGCTAATTGTATTAATTATTCCATATTCTTGTTGAATATTTTAGGGAGTATTGTTCCATCCATTAGCAATGCATGTTAAAACCTACTGTGATTATGGATTGACTATTTTTCTTTTTAGTTACATTTCTTCTTGCTTTTTAAAATTTGAAGTTATGTTATTAGGTTTACACAAACTTAGAAGTATGTCTTTCTGATAAATTGGAACTTTTATCTTTATGAAATATTCTTCCATATCCCTAGCAATTAATTTTGTATAAAATTACTTACTATATGACTTTATTATGACAGTTTTCTTTTTTATAATTGAAGTTTTTATTTCCTCATTTATACAAAGCATGAAGAACAATAACATTTATTTATTTTTTCTTTTTTTTATTTGATAGACATGGTCTTACAATTAGGAGGGGTTCATCATCAAATAATCAAGAACAGCAGTCTAATGACTGACAGTTTTCTTTTAATTGGTGTTTGTATAGCATATATTTTTCCATTTTCTAACCTTTCAACATTTCTGTATTCATATGTATCTGACAAGTCTCTTCAAAACAACCTCTAGTTAGGTTATTTTAAAAATCAATTCTAACATGTTTTAAAATTTAATTCATTTAATGAATTTACATGTGACATAATTGTTGTTATAGATAATGTGTTAGTTTTCCATCACTATTACAAAATACCTGAGATAATCAACTTATAAAGAGAAAGGTCTATTTTGGCACATAGTTTTGGAGGTTACATCTCATAATGAATTGTCCCCATTGCTTTTGGGTCTGTGATAAGTAACACATCAGAGTGGGTTCAAGTGGAAGAATAAAACTACTCAGTTCCTGGCCAAGAAGCAGAAGAAAGAGGAAGAGAGCAGGGTCCCAGAATACATTTCATAGTTAGGTCTCCAATGGCATAGAGACTTCCTCCCACCAGATCCCACCTCTTAAAAGTTCCACCACCTCCAATAGTGCTACCCTGAGGATCAATTCTTTGACATATGGGTCTTTGGGTGATGATATTAAGAATAAAATTTGAACCATAGCAGGCTGAGTTCAAATTTGCTATCACTAACAAGTGTTCCTATTTCCTCTTTTCTAGTGGATTATTTTTTATGCTTGTCCTTTTATTCTCTATTAGCTTGAAGGTTATTTACTCTTTTAATATTCTTCCAATTGTAATAATAACTGCCAATGTTCATTTATATTTTCTCACCATTTTATTCTATCAGAATCTCATGATTTCTCTGCATTCCCAAAGATAAAATTTGCATTGCCTTTCTTCTACTAAGGAACACCAATTAATTTTTTTAAATTTGTAATTGTAAGTGATATATTACCTATAATTTATTTATTTCTTCTCTGTTCTTGAAGGATGTATTCAGTGACTATGAAAATCAAGAAACATTTTTTAAAATTTCATCTTTCAAGATATCCCATCATCTTGAGAAATCACTTGTCAGATTATGATTACTTCTTTAAATACTTTTGAGAAGTATCGATTTGCAATTCATCTTTTATTTTTGCAGCTTTGCCATGATGGGCCTACCTGTGACTAAGCTCAGTTTGTTTAATATCAGGTTCTTTGTGTTAAACTTTGGTGATCAGATTTAATATCTTTTGTAGTTTGGGATTGTCCCGTATTTTCCATCTTTTCCCCACCCACTTCCTTTTTTTTCCTTTATCTGCGGGCTTTTCCATTCAACTATTACTTCACAACTAATCACTACAAACCTTAGTGGTTTAAACAAAAATCATTTAGCTCACATATCTGCAATTTGGCCATGGCTCAACAAGGAAGGCTTATACATTTTCCATGAAGTGTGTGTACAGTAGTTTAACTAGGGCTTGAGGATACACTTACAACACGGTTAATTTATATGACTAGCAAGTTGCAGTTGTGGGCAATAAGTTCATTCAGTGCCAAAGACCAAAGACTTTAATTTCTCCCCTGGTGCATTTTTCCTTATCCACTTCTCCATGTATTACTTGGGCTTTCTCACCTCATAGTGGCTGGCTTTATAAAAATGAGTGTCTCAAAAGACAGGAAGTGGAAAATCCCCCATTTCTGAACACTTGAGCCTGGAAACTCACAGTGCTATTTCTGCCATTTGCTGGCTGAGCAGTCACCAATATCAGATTGAAGGTCCATGGACACAGTTCTAGCACTTGGAAAAGATGTAAAAGAATTTGAGTGTTATGTTTTCAAGTCATCATAACTTGCAGTTACACATATGTTAAGACATTTTAACTTCATGCAAAATATTTTACCTCCCAATTTTTTTTCAACTATTTGTTTCTGAGTGTAATTCTGGGTATCTTGTTCTAATTGAAATTGTTCATTATTTCTCTTTTTAACTCTATGAAATATGCTGTTAAATATATATGTTGATTTGTGGATTTGAGTTTTTTTTATTTTACCATTTTTATTTTTATTTGGTTCATTTTTAGTTTTTAGTTCTGTCCAAAATTTTTAGATACTGTCTTTCATTTTCTCATTGCATCAATGGTCATCTTATGATTCTTGCATATTCTCCCAGGATGTAAGAATTCAGTGTTTTCATTATGCAAATATTTCATGCTACTGATCAACAGCCCTACATTCATACCTTTCTTGATCCCAACTTCATTCTCCTTTTTCATCCTAGTTCATACTTTTCATCCTAGTTCATACTTAAGTGTTACTTTTTTTCATAACAAAAAGAAAAAAAAATCAATGTATGGACTATTCTCTCCAGCAGATGCTATGATTTTCTTTCATTTGAGCTAGAGTGAAAGCTGACTGGCACAGTCTCAGAAGAGCTAGTGAAACATTTGTTATTTAGTTCTGGCAAGAAATTATAGTCTGCAGATAGGCATTGTGTCCTAGGAGACTACTTATGTAGGCATTATGGAAAGGGCATGTGAAGGTAGAATAAAAGATCTAAGCACAGGACTCCAAAAGTAGGGCCTAAGTCTTCCTCACTAAAAGAGTAGTTAATATATATTCTGATAGAAGTCTAATTTAGAAATAAGTTGGAATAAATATCACTAAGTCTAACATAAAATAGACCCACAACATCCATTTGTAAGATAAATCACTCCATTTCTCCTTAAGGACAATTATGAGCCATTGACATTGTAAGGTTTTTAAAGAAGTATATAAATCTTTAAAGGAGGAGAAGATAGAGGAGTACTGACTTTCATGAAACTTTTACTGTTATGTACCATGTAGTATCTCTTTTAATCCTCATGAAAACTTAATGTGTGGGTATTATTACTCTGATTTTATGAACTGTGATTTGCTAAATATTCTTTCCCAAGAATACACAATTAATAAGCACAATTTATATTTTACCTAATCTAAGATCGTGTGCTATACTCTGAAATTTTACTATATATCTAAAAACTATAAATATATCAGTGGAAGGGATGTGTTTATAGGTTGCATCAAGAGAGGAATTATTTCACTGGACATTGCAAGAGTCTGTATCATAAAACTCTAAAGAGAATAAGGAAGAGCAAATTAGAAAGAAACTGAAGCAATAATACATTTGGGTAGAAAAATCTGCTTTTAATAGAAACTTCAACTTGATTTAGTTATATTTACACTGTGTTCCAAATTATTATCTACAAGCAAAGTCATCCAGAAAATTAAGGGAGGCATATATGATAAACATAAAAATTAAAATTTTGACATAATAAAATAAATAGCATTTAGTAATTACATTAAGCATGTTTTCAATCCTGTAGTAAGCTAGTAAAAGTAGAACAACTGTTCAAAGCGTGCTGCCAAGTTTCCTCAAAATGACTTGTTTTGAAATGTTGACTAAATATCTCAGAATTGTATATCATCATTAGTGTAATTAAACATTTTTCAGACCAAAAACATAGCTTTTCTTTGTATTCTGAGACATAAATTATATGTGACTTTCTCTTTTATATTAGAACGTGGAGGATTACCCATTTGTTAACATTTGAAATGAGTTTTAAAGTTTCTACTACTTATATAAGGCTTTTAGTTTACATGTTGCTTCAAACTATTTAATTTTAAAAAAATCAACCTATTAAGAAAAATTTAGTCTTCGTATTTCTATTTTACATTGTAGGAGTTCAACAAATATTTTCTTCTTAGATATTTATGCATTGGCTATTCACTTAGTAAATATTTAATGAATAAATACATTAGTGAATAAATTCAGTTCAGATTTGTTAAGCCTGGGTCTCATCTTTATCTTCTGATTGTTTGGGGCAGTGGAGAATAGCATCTACAAATATAGACACATGCATATAGTAAGTGGTTTACTGAGACAAAGTACAAAACAGGAAATGTTCAATGATACATGTTCAACAAGCTGTTCTGTATAATGATCAGGGTGGCAATGACCATGGTGCATTGATACCAAATTTACCTCAGTCCCTACACATGCATTTGTGATGAATTTTCTTAGGTGATTTGCATCTTTCACTGAAAAACAACTGAAGTCTGCCCTATAACATTATCCTCAAGAAAAAAAAAAATGAGTATTCTAATATTTATTTCCAGACCTGATCCTGATCACTACTGTCTTATCTGTTTGCTATTCATTTCTTTCCAAAGCTGCTTCATTTCTTACATGAAAAGTTAATAGGGTATCACCAGTGCAAGGGTCCTACTTCAAAACAGGGACACAGTAGCAGGCTGTACCGCCAAGTCAATTTCCAGGAAAGAAAAATATTATTAAATATATGAGACAACAGATTAAATAAATATGACCCTTCACTCTAGTTGAAGCAGCACTTAGCAATGGATGCTTTACAGAATTTCTAAACATGAGACTTACATGAAAATCTATTATCAAATAATTTTGGTGATACTCAGGTTAAGTAGTTCTTTTTTGTGGGGGAATAGGACTTCTAAGTTTTTAATATACCATTGTGCATTTTGATCCTCCAAAAAGCAGATGTAGTAAGATGTCCAAAAATTTTTGACCAATTAACAGTTTATTTGTACATCATCTATATTAACACCTTATAAAACTAGTGTTCCTAGAAGTAATTTGTAAAATTTTGAACATGATCTATTGTCTTTCTCTTTAAGACTCACAGAATTGCTTATCTCCCTAGGTACCCTTATTTCATTTGCTTTTACCCTCTTCCTTACTTTGCCACTTCTTTTGAACTAGAATACTCATGTTATCCACGAAGCACTAGTTTTCCCTTCCTTCAGAGCAGCCTGATTCTGAATGTTCTTCTGCCGCAGGACTGCATTTAGAGGAATTAAATTTAGCATGTAATGATATATTCCCAGCATTATAAATATGGTGTCGGTGTGCATAAATACACTATCTCAAGTAAATCTCACAGTGTCATGATGGTGGTATAATGTACGAATTTTGTAGCACTACGGTATGCAGCGCACAGACATCCGGTGCCGAAGAAGCTGTGTTGGGTGCCTGGCTTTCCTGCCAAACCCATGCTGGGCATCAGAACCATGACTGAAACTTAGAGGGGGCCTCCCCACAGTCCACATCTACAGTAGGAACACCCTCTGGAGGGATCCTACCCTTCAATTTTATTTCATAAACCAATAAAAATTTAAATTGAAAATGACTGAAATATTCAATGAGAATGCACACACAAATAGCTCTTTCTAACTGCAGTTTTCTACATATGGTAAGGGCAGTTTTAATATTAATTTCAATGAATTTTCACTGGGAATTTGTTAAACAGGCAGGGAGTTGTGTTTAATGGCTATTTTGTGCTGGTCTGGCCTATTACCTTTTTTTCTTTCATTGTGCAGGTTCTGCCGATCTTCTTCTTTGTGTTCCATGCTCTTCTTGTCCTACCCTGGTCTACTCTGGTATGTTTGTTCAGGGCACTTAATATCAATGTCAGGTAACTGTGGATGTCATCTACAACTGCTCCATGTTCAGATTTTTAAAATACATTCTCCTATTGACCTAATGAGAAAAGATTTGGGGCAAGTACCATGCAATAATTATCCTTCTTTCCTTTCCTTTTTTCTTTTCTGTGATGCTCTGTAGGTCTCATGTCCTCATTTAGTCTATATTCTTCCACGCTGTGATGGTGGGATAGAAATTTCAAACCCCTTTTCCTTAACAGGAAAAATGAATTCTAGCTAGATTTGAGCTGAAAGCATGCTCGCTGATGGTGCACACTGTGGACTCTGTGATACCATTAAGTATCTCCTGGAGTTACAGCATCTCACAGCAGTGTCACATCCCCGGACGCGAAGCACGCTATGAACTGGAAATCAAATCAGCAGCATCTCCTTTCCATATTCCATAAAGAGCAAAGGTGCTGAGTTTGTTCTTAGTACTCAAAGAACCACGGAATGATAAAGCTGGAGAGAACTTTTGAACCATGTCCTCCTCTCCTAACCCATGCTGGCCTCTTCTCTCATTATCCCACCCAATGGTCCTCCAGACTCCACAGGAGCCCCACGGGTAATGGAGTCCCCATCTCCCTGGCTGCTCATTCAACTTTGTTCTTCTCTATATGTGCTACATCTGATCAGTTCTGTATTAGGAAATCACCTAAAGAATAATTTCCACAATGCACAAGTATGTAGCCTTCAGAAAAATAGCAAATCCATTGTCACATGTATTTCAATAGAACATGAAAAATGTTTTAGGGGTTTGAGTGGTGGTTCAGCGGTTACAGCGCTTGCCCAGAATGTGTGAAGATGTGGGTTTGAGCCCCAGCACCACGTACACAACGAAGTGTAGGAGCAATGAAAGCCACACGAAAAACTAAAATTGAGTC
The DNA here is from genome assembly GCA_004027875.1 of Aplodontia rufa. NCBI lineage: Eukaryota > Metazoa > Chordata > Mammalia > Rodentia > Aplodontiidae > Aplodontia > Aplodontia rufa. The sequence continues at coordinate 58,511 of PVKS010000741.1, read as the reverse complement.
TCTCTCTCTCTCTCTCTCTCTTTCTCTCTCTCCCTCTCTCTCACTGTCTCTGTTTCTTTAAAAATAAAGAAAAAAATAAAAATATTTTACTATAAAACATGGAAGATTTTACAATAACACATGAAAAGCATATAAAAAGGGAAGCTGCTAACCAAAAAAGAGGATCAATTTTCAAAATTACAGCAATCTATATGATGGAAAAGTGATTCAATTAGGAAGGATGAAAAGTACATTAGTTGGATATATATATATATATATATATATATATAAAAAATCTGAAATTAATATATATACATATATATTAGTATGTGTATATATGTATATCATCTGATATGGAAGATTTTCCTCAATAATTTTATTAAAAAAGGCATATCACAAAATAGAATATTAAATTTAACTTATTTTTGTTCTGCATAGTACACAGACACATATCATAAATTTACAATTCAGATTACTGTCTGGATGGTTACAAATAAAAATGGAATCAATCCTTGTCTTTGTGTGGTGTGATATTAGTTCTTTGATCATTTATAATATTTTCATGTTAAATGTATATTTCTTAAGTTGTGAGATATGTTTAAAACCTTCTGATTGAAGTATTCAAAAATAAATTAGTCTTACTTTGCTCCACAATCTGAATGCATATAGCTGTCTTCATGGCTCTATTTTGGGGAGATATAGGTGATACTTGCATTACTATAGGTACATTATGATGATATAGTTCCTTTTTCAGTCTCTCAAATGTTCTTTGTAGGAAAAATAGGCACACTGTTCTTCAGTCTGAGAGCTCTAAGTCAATCAGTTTTGTGATTATATTTAATAAAGGCTTACAATGCATCCAGAACCATGCCAGAGAATAGCACATCACTATCATGGGTGACATGCATCTTTTGTGATTATCATGGAACTTTATTAAATTGTGAAGAAGACACAATGAGCAGTCATTTATATAATATGCTGATGGTTATTTATTGTAACAGTCATTAGGATGAGATAAGTGCATGCAGCAGAGAATTCTATCTTCAGTAGTAGTGAAGAGCCCAGAGAAAGTGATATTTAAGGCTAAGATCTAAAGGATTATAGGAATCAAATATAGGGTCAGATAAAGGAGTTAGGTGGGATTGGTTGGTATAATAATGCATTTGAGTAAGGGAAAAGCGCAAAAGCAATCAAAACAATTAGATTTTCTTCTTCCCTCTTTCCCATCCTTTGCTCCCTCTCCTCTATTAAATAACAATTTTTTGAGCAAATTGCCCTATGCAAAGCATTATTTCAGGCCTTGTGAATAATTTGGTGATCAATAGTCTTCTTTGAAAATGTTTATGTTCCAATTGATGAATCAGAACTATTAAGCATAACTATGGTACAAGCCAGAAAAAGAACATAAAACTTTCTAGAGTCATGGTATTTTCACTTGGTGTTCTAATCCGATTAGGATTTTATACAGATACCAGAAGAAGTTAATATACTATAAGAAAATTATGGCTAATAGAGATAGTACTCTAATGTCAATGCCTTTGTAAAAGTTCATGCTGAGTAGAGGAAAGTATTAAAATCCCAAGCTTTCTTTTTAATATGCTGCACTATTGACTCAGTATTAAACACATTTTCTTTTATTTCATTTTTTCCTTTGTAGGTCTGTGAAACAGGCAGAAGAAGTTACAAGAAATGGCAATTATTCAAATCTTTATGTGTAGTCCTGATTTTCTTTACTATGTGTAATCATTTAGAGAATGGTTATTTTTATAATATCAATAATAAACAGTACTGTTGTAACCCAGGGGTGCCCATGTGTGTAATCAGAGAACATTAATCCTGGCAAAGGAATCAGGGGTGGTCAGGACACCTGCTGCCTGCTGACATGGTTAGTATCCTGGATGTATATTACTTTATACATAGTTATTAAAATTAATATTGAATATATTAAGTATTGCTTGATTCAAATAAATTTGCTTAAATTTTTTCTGTATTTTAACTTGTCTAGGGTTTTCTACTTCTTCTATTTTTATATCCTCTCATTTTTTTAGATTAATAAACATGGTACTTACCCACACGTGCCAAGATGTGTTATTTAGATCTCTGTGGGAGTGAGCTCTTCGGTGTCATCCCCTGCTGTATGTGTTGGGTGCAACAGTGAGAGCTGCCTTCCCCGCCGCTGCTCCTTCCATGATTATTTTCCTTGTTCTCATCAGAACAAATAATTGATATATTAACTCAATAAAGCAAATCAATAAGGAATGGAATGCATGCCCCAGAGCACATGCAATGGAAATTATTTGACCATTTAAGCAATTATTGAACCTAACTAAGAGTATCCATTTTAAATTTGATGTATACTTGCTTTTGGAATGTGCTATGCCTTGATGCTAAATGAATGGATCTAAGTAAATCTATTAAGCATATCTACTGTCTGTTCTATCTTACTTGTCTCAAACTAAATTTGCTTTCTGGACCATTAAGGCAATAAGGTTGCATTATTTTAAAAAAAAAAACTGCCTGTATAGCTATCAAAGAAAGAAATGTTAAAGACCAGAAAATGGGTAAAGAATAAAAAAAGGAATTCTAATTGTGTGAATGAAATCATATTCCTAAATACCATTAACATGTTACAAATAATACAATAAATTTTCCTACTTTAGCATTTTCTTGTGTATAGAAACTTGAGCAATTTTTCCTGAAAGTTTTTTTTTTTATGAGTGGAAACAAAAGGCTTAGAAAACAATAAATTTTTGAGCAGAGAGATGGGAAGGCAAAATGGTATTTATAGATCAGAACACTCCTTATTTAAAAATCCTTACTATGAATCATATTTCTTCAAAAATATTCTATTGAGGATTAATATTTATTAGAAATATTATTTTTATTAGTGGCTAATCATACAGAATCATGGGCTTCATTGTGGTGTATTCACACATGCGAATAATATACATTTATCTTATCCACTCTCCCATTAAGAAGTATTCTACTTTTAAAACACATCATCCCTGTCTGAGTTTATTTTTTTTCCAACCATCACTTGGTCAGTTTTAGTTCTCCTCTTGCCCATTGACCTTTCCCTGGAGATTGTCATCCCAGTAAGTGCCGCATGTACTTCAAGAATCAGATCCATCAGAATGTCAGAATGTATATTGCCAAGGATGCTGTCAAAAAGAAACATAATCAGACACTAACCGAAGCAGTAAGGACAAATTTAATCAGAAGCCAACTATTGTAAGAGGGAAGATTGTCCAGTATGAGCTGATCTCAACTTCAGTTTGCACAGAGGTAACGAGGACTTTAAGGTAGATTTCTATGCTCCCTCAGAGACTAGGAGACATGATCCCTATTTCAGATGCTGGCTGGAACAAACAGTAACTTTGTTTGGCATCCTTGAGTTTTCTTAGGCAGAAACTTAACAGAACTGAACTCCGTCACCTCAAGGGTGCAGCCTTGCTCTAATAAACTAGGCTTGTATTTATTTGTTCAAGACTTCTAACTTTGGTGGCAGAGGTAGATGAATTCACTTGTGTTGACAGTATGCAGTTTTTATAGTCAGAAACTTGAGGCTTAGTTGAGAAGAGAGCTCAGAGAAGCCTCGCTAAAGCCTGGTGAAAGGGGAATCTTCGTTAATACCAACTCAGAATGGTTATCCGTCTGTTGGTCTCTCTGTCTCTCTCCGCCCCCCCATCCATACACACATTATAATCCCTGTCTTCATCAATGCCCTTAACGACTTTTAGAATCCGAGACCAGCGAACAGCTGGATTCCCAAATCAGGGGAGTTCTCAGGTTGCTTTCTACTCTCTAGTTCCAAATATTATGCATTGAACCTGAGTTCCTTGGTACACATCTTGACATTCACTACTCATTTGGGCTCTTTTGTTTTTCAACACAGTGCCAGAATTATTGCAATGGGAGGGATTGAAACCCCCCACAAAAAAGAGCTTCTTGAGATATTCTTCAGATTTCCCACCCAAAATCACTACTGTGGACAGATGGCTCTAGGCCCTCTGTCATACCTTGGCCTCTACATGTACCTGAATGGAACCATGGTGGCCTCTGACCTTCTGGACATGGAGGCTGGATGCTTATCTTCAAAAGCATCACAGTCTAGTGGAGGAAGTACCCATGTGAACATATAATGTTCTTAAAATAAGTTAGTGTACAGTGATAGAGGAGGCTAGGCTACGATGGGAGAACCGAAGAGAAGTTGTGAGCACATCTGGGACTTGGACGTGGAAGAGGATGAGTTGTGGGGTGTATGAGAAGCTAAGGAGGCTCCTTGGAAGAGATGATGCCTCAGCCGAATCTGTAAAGTTTTGGTCATGTCAGTTGAGGAATGAAGGTAGGCAGGACAGTCACAGTGGGAGCAACAGAGGAACCCTGTTTGGAATTCTGAGTGGGCACAGTATGAATGGATTGAGCACATGGTGTTCATCCCTGGTGAATAGAGACTGTGATTTGGTGTGGTAGTTGGTAAGATAAAGGAGTGGACAGGGACTGGATTAGAAAAAGTCACAAGTCATCCTGTGGTCTTCAACTCTGCTCATCAGAATGGCAGATGCTCAAGCCTTCTGTCTAGGATTAGAATTCAGCTGGACAGAGTTGAATGCCAATCCTCAGTATTGATCTAAAAATTCATCTGGTTCTGATGAATAGCCAAGGATGAAAGCCATTGCTAGAGAAAACCACCGAAGATTCTCCACAGGGGACAGCAAAGTGAAGCTGTCAGATGGAGTTAGGTTGAGGATACCCAGGAAGCTGTGAGAAAAAATGGTAGAAAACACAGGAAATGGGGTAACCAATTAGGCTATTGCAGGATTACTGACAAAAATTAGAAGGATCTATTAAGGCAAAAAATGTTAAATGTATAATTGTGGTTGGGATATTCCAGAAGCAGTGGAGCAGATAGAAGCAAAACTTGTCTAAGAGGTGTCTCTGGTATAGATTATCACTCATAGAAGAGGAAGGTAAGGTAGTAGTCAAGAGTGCCTCCCAGGTCTGCAGTTTGGGCCTAGGAATTAGAATAGGACTACAGAAGAAGAACAGGAGATTTGCTGCTAGAGTTAAGTTTCTTGAAGATATGTTTTGATGGAGCTGCCTAGAGGATATTTGATCTGAGATGTCCAGAGGAAACGGAGCCCAAGTGTAGGGTTGAAATTATAGACTTGACATTCATATGCATATATGGGTTTGTGGAAAAGATTAAATGGAGCACAGTGCCTAAGGACACCCTCTGGTATGAACATATGAATTGGTGCTCTCTAAGCAACACTTATATTTGGGGATTGGGCAAAAAGACAATGTAGAAAGAAGGTAAGAAAAATAAGAGAGTCTATAACAGCTATTATGAAAACGGGCAATGGTGATTTTTATGCTGTTTTCATAATTATTTTCTTATGTTAGATTTAAATTTGTTATTTGACACAATGTGTACTAAATTCTTCATGAAATAAACTTCCTAAAGCAATAGGTTGTTCTTTTAATTGGAAGGCCAAGAAAAAGTTCACTTTGGGTAGAGCCTCTAGGGATGAGACCCACAAGAGCTGTGACTATCCTTGTGTCTAAGAGACAGAAAAGAGAAAGGTCTCATGAGCTGGCTATTACTCTACCTCTTTTTTTTATTTAGAAAAGATGGTCATTTCCATAGAACTCTCAGAATATCAAATCCCCTTTCCGTGTTTAATTTAATGCTCATTCAACATGTATTTATAGTGGACCCATCAATAGCAGACCCCATAGGTAGACCCATAGTGTTTACTATTATTTTAGACTCTGGGCATCCAGCAGTAGCAGAACACACACAATCCTTGTGTTCGTGGAGTTAGGTAGCTAGTGTGGGTATATTTATAATACATGTGAAGAACAAATTATAGAATTCTAAGGGTCTATTAAGGCAAAAAAAATGGTAAAGATCTATTTGTGGCTGGGAAATTCCAGAACCAGGGGAGCAGATAGAACCAAACCCTCTATAAGGAACATGTAATCTACCTTCAGGAACATATAATTTACATTGTACACAAGGAATCTTGGGCTTTGGTTCATCTACAGCCTAACACATTAGGCGGTTTACTCAGATGAAATTGGAGAAGTTTGATGGGAATTACAGATAATATTGAAAAAAGAACTGAAAGATATTTTAAGAGAATAGCTTAGGACGAGAGCCAGTGATCAGGACAAGCATAGTATATTAACTGAAGTGGACATCTGAGTGCGATTGAAACACGGGGGAAGTAAAGTTTTGCCAAGTGAAGCAGATGAGAACTTAGTGGCCGTCAAAACATACAGGCTATTGTAAAATCTCTTACATTCAGAGGGCAGAAGGAACACATGCGAGAGTTCTGAGGAAGTGAATAGTGAGCTTTGCAGTTAGAGAAGATATTTTTTGGCATCAGTGTGGAAAATGGTCATAAAGGATGGGACTGGAGGCAGGCAGAATGATTTGGACACTTGCCGTAATAACACTGGAGACTGAGAACTGCATGCATAGGGGAGGGATTTAGACAGTTAATTGATTAAAGGTGGAGGGAGGAGTCACAGATAATAGTCAGATTTCTGTCCAGGACACCTGGTGATGAAATATGTTTACAATGATGGGCAGATGTTCAGTTCAGTTGGGGACATTTCCAAGATTTTGAGCATCATGAACACACAGATGGTCAAACAGAGCGTAATAGAAATGAAGGCAATAAATGACATCATCCATTGAGTCTGCTGTGGAAAGAGGACAGAAGTCTCAGGGACATGCCACCACTTAAGAGTCTGAAAAAGTGATTTTAAATAGAAAAAATTTTATGTACACTTGACAGAGTGGGTGGCCTACACCCGGCTTCTAGGAAGCAGAAGGTCAAAATCCTTGCACCTAAAGGCCCCTGGTTCCTGTAAGCACAGCTGGATTTCAGGGGCGAGACAAGCACAGGCTTATTTGTTGAACAACCTTTAGTAGCCTGGGTTAATGAGGCTGTAGAAATTTCCTGTGGGTGGATGGAATAAAAACAACTATATGGTAGTAAGAGAGGGAACTTAAGGAACTTGGAATTTCCCTTATGTGGGAAGTAAATAAGGCGTTACAGACCGGACCTCCTTTTGATTAGTGTGTGATAACATATACTATTTCTTTGTTTAATGGTAATACAGGGACACCTAACTTTTTTATAAGGCTTAGGGAAAAGTTCTGCTGGTTTGTCTCAGTGTAGTTTTTAATTTGCAACCTTTTTTCTTTAACATCACTTTTATTTTGAAACTGATTGAACATAAACTTTTGATTAGTTATAAGGAACATAGCAATTGCTGGCTGCTGAACTCAGAGCCCTATTGATGCTTTCAAGAGGAGAAAGAAGCAGCTGCTGACCCGCTCTATCCTAGGCATGGAGCTCTTCCTTTTTCTTGCTGGAGACCACAGCTTGCCCACACTACACATGTTTGTTGGTTTTTCAACTTGCATTTGGCTCTCTCACCACATTTTTTCTTGTTTTTGTAAAATTTCTATGGTGGTTTCCTGTCTATTTTGTGACTTTGATGCTTACAGAAACTGTCTCTAGAAAGAAAACATCAGATCTGATGTCAATTCTCAGAGCCAAGACGGAGTGGGGTATTGGTAGAAGCGATGCTTTGGCAACTGTCCTCACTATTCTGTCATTTACAGTATGCCTGAAGAACTCTGTGCTACCTGCAGCCCTGCAGTAGCAAAATGACCCACAATGTATCAGCCACACAGCAATGTTCTCTAGAAATTGCCCAGCGTGGAGCAAGGGGAGCTGTAAGATTGTGGCTGTAAGGTTGTGGCAGCATGTGTGGCTTTTCTTGGGAGGTGGCATCTGTGGTTTAAAAATGGAGGCTCTGAAAAAGGCTTGTGAGTAACTGGGAAGCTTCCAGCAGAATGCACAGCAGCTATGTCTGAAGTGTCCTTTATAAGGAGAAAATGTTTGATTGAATGACTTTCCCAGCATTTAGCTTACCACATGAATTCTCAGTGAAAGGGAACTATGGTAGCTGTGGAAATCTTAGTATTAGATGCTGCAATTATTTAGGCAAAGATATTGAGTATATGTAGGAACAACATTCTTAGGGCAAAATTAGTATAATATCAATGGCTTAAATTAGGCTATAAAAATTGTATCTCAGAGTGAAGAAACAAATAGATATAGAACCTGAGTAAGGCATAAGCCAAGATTTTGGCATCTTTCATTTATTCACTGTTTGGATTCATTTTTGAATCTGTGACAGACTACTATTGCTCACCCTATCTCATTCTCCTCTTCTTCCTGGGCACATGGAAGATTTCATAGTCCCCTGCAGTTAGGCAGCATAACATGACTAGTTCTGGCCAAGGGAGAGTGATATATGTCACTTTCAGTCTAAGGCATTTAGAAGTCTGAGGTCTCCACACTCATTTTTTTCTTCTGTTGCAGTGATCCTGGGCATTGAGATAATAATATCTGAAGCTGTTTAGGTTCATAGCTATGTGAACTAGATTCCTGCTGACTTGTGTTGGATAGTTAATAAGTATGAGGAATAAACCTCACTCAGCCACTAGGATTAGGGTTTTGTTATGGTAGCATGGTACGGCTGATTTTGAGAAATCCTGTCCAAACTCTTCTTGTCAAAATTATGGCTCTAAAAACTGAAATTCTAGGTCATGTTAACATGCCAGAGTTTAGAGAAGGTCTAGGTCATCATGATGAGTTACATACATAGAGGTTTTATGGCACTGATTATATAATTTCATATGTACCACTGATACATTTTTAACATCTTATTTTCTGTCATTGGTTTATTGTGTTCCAAACCCAGAATTGCATACTTGGGAAACTCATCATGATGATTATAAAAAAAAATTAAACATGTATTGAGAAAAGTAGATTGCAACTTGATGTATTCATAAGGTGCATTGAAATGCCCACTGCAATGTCTCACCTTGACTTAACGTAAATTTATTATTTACAATATCAAAGAATTTAGCACATGTATGTTGAACACTTACGTGATTTAGAATTAGATCTTATTCTATGTGAGATGGTCATTCTATTTCATTTAGAATTATATCTCATTAATCTTTCTGTGATTTGAATTTAAACAACTTTAAAGCCTTAAGATAATATCTACATTCAGATGGAAAGTTAGGGGATTAATTTCCCACAGCAATGAAGTTCATCATGTGGAATAAGAGATGTGTTCATAGTAGACTCAAGCTATAGAATACATACAGGTTTTATGGAGCTGATTATATAATTGTTCATGTACCAGTGATGTTTATAACATCTCATTTTCTGTTCTTGGTTTATTGTGTTCCAAAAGCAGAATTGCATACTTTGGGAAACTCTTTTGGAAACAAAGTTCTAAAAGTCATGGGACAATGAATTCTATATAAGTAATCTTTGCCAATGAGAGCCAGATTTAAACATGTAGTCTTATTAGAAGGAATGCTCTTGTCCCACAACAGACATCTGTTGAAATCAAAGGCAGGGAGTTTGTTATCCACAGATGTGTGTTTGAACACACGCTGCATTCCTCAGAAGCTGAGTAAATTTAGGTAATATGATTAACCCTTCTGTGTCTCAGGACAGCAGTGGTATTGTATGGGCTGGCAAGCTCAGCAGGGCTGTCTGCTGGGCCTTGTATCCATTATCGCTTTTATTCATGGTGCTATGAGGCTTCGAGGAGCTCAGTATCATACCCCTGTTCTTGCCATCAGTGTGGACAGAGGCTCAAACCTAGTATGTCCTAGCCCAGGGCTGTTAGGCACTTTACCAGAGAGCTTATTTAGCTATAATTCAGTAACACCCACACTTAAATAAGGTGGTTGGAAAAGGTTAAATGAGGCAGTGTATTTAATATCCTAACTTAGTGAAAGACACTTCTTTTGGCCTCTATTCAAAGCATTGTATCTTGGGTGGATTGATAGCAGAAATCTATTTCCCTCAGCTATGGAGGCTGTAGATCTGAGATCAGGGTAGCACATGGTTAGGTTCTGGTGAGGTCATTCTGCTTTGACTTGTAGATGACTGTCTTCTCAAGTCATGAGAAGACAGTGGATGAAAGAGAAAGAGCTCTGGTCTCTCCCATCTTGCAAGAAGATGAATCCCCATAATGGGGGCCCTGCCTCGTGACCTCATCTGAATCTAAAGCCTCATATCCAGACGCCATCACACTGGGAGGTAGAACGTCACCATACGCATTTGGAGGTGGCAAGCATTCAGTACATAACACATACAACAAGTACTAAGGAAATGGTAGGCTACCATTTTGATGGCAGCAGTACTGCTATTATTCAGCTTCTTAAGAAATGACTGCAGAAATGTAGATGTCAAGTTGAAAAACCTAGGTCTAGCACTTTCTGAGAGTACAGCAAACAGATATAACATGACCATTTTAACATGTCTATATCAGAAAATTGGAATTCAGTTTCAGTGCCACATTTTTCAAAATAATCTACTTGACTGTGACTTCCCAAGCCATCTACAGAAAGAGAATTACAAAAATCGCGTAATGTTGAGGCAGGCAACAAGTAAGAATGGGCCTGTATTTGCCATTCTTCTCACTCAAGTCATTCTCAAAACTGGCTGTACCATCTCATCAGTTGGAAATGTTTTTAGAAATACTCAGGGCTGAGATCCAATCCCAGAGAAATTAATCAGACTAGTTACAGTTAAAACCCAGGCATGAGTGCTTAGGAATCTCCACAGGTGATTCTTCTATGCAACTGAGGCTGTGAAAAACACCTTGAGATACCATTACCAGCAAAATAGTACATTAAAAAGGTCTAACGACTCCATTCACTTTATAAGCAAAAGTCGAGCAGACCTATAATTTTCATTATGAAATAGATTTATAGTGACAAACTTTAAAGTTACCTTTAGTAAAGTTCTTATTTTTGCTACTAATCTGTCTTCTCGCATATCACCTACTTCTCTAAGCATTCTGTGTTTTCTCATCTCATTTCTGCAGTGGTGCTAAGAGGTTGCACTATGGCTATCTTGATTTTCTAGATAAAACAACTGAATCAAGAAGAAGTGTAAAAATGTTAGTAAATGTATCCAGGATGATGGTGTAGGTTGCAGGGCATTTCTATAAACCTAGAGCTTTGAGAAGTCAGGATTTTGTTCTCTGCTCCAAGAAAATGGGTATACAAACCCTCCACACCAACCTGACTTCAGTAGAGCTTCATGTAGTTTTTATTCCTGGAAAGATCAATGACCTGATGATTCAGAACAGAAACTTCAGATTTCTTCATTGCTGTAGCTTGGTGTCCCTTGCCTTGAGTAACAAACAGTAAGGAGCTGATAGCCTCAGTCATCTGGCTCTGAGAACCTTCTCTACGGATGCTGTCTGACCCATTTTGTATCCTTAGGGGTAGGCCTGTGCTTGTGCATAGTAGGTTTAAAAAAAAATCAATAAATGTAGTAAAAGGAACCAGTTACCATGGGCGATTTTCCTAGGCCTCTTTCCTGGGGAAGCAATTAAGAAAGGATTTCTTCTCCCAGGAAGAGAAGTGACTTCATGTTCCTACCTTAAAGACACAACAGCTGGGCTCCAGATAACACCCTGACCTCTGGTGTTGGAAGAACTAAGGACAGCCAGAGCAAACCAGAGGGTATTAATGGCAATGTTAACACTCTGGGTATTAGTTAAAAATGAGTAGTGTTAAACCAAAAGGTCAGAACTGCAAGTGATGCTATAGGGATTCTGCATTTTTGTCAGTGGGATGAGGTAATGATGAGGCAGCAAGGACAGAAACAGGCTGTGATGTGAGGAAACCTGCCCCAGAGCCCCTCAGCTGATGAGTCCCCCAGGCATCCTAAAACCAGGACCTCCGCTGGTTGTAACGGTTGCACCCTGGAGACATTTTGTTTTATAAAATATATTGGGAGAGGCCTAATTTGATATGTTTACTAACTTAAAAAAGTATGTAAAAGTGCTTAGTAAGAGACAAGCTTTGGACTAAATATTTTATGTGTACCAATGTGCCTAGATCTTCACAGCAAGTCAGTCTGTTATCATTGTCCTCATTTGATGAAGAAGGCAATCGAGGCTTAACTCCTAAGTAACTAGTCAAGTCAAAAAGTGATGGAAGCAGGGATCCACCCTAATTGTGGACCTCAGGATTTGACCACTGGAGTCTACTCACTCTCCATGAGTACTTGTAAGCAAATTGGCTCTGCTAGAAAAGCTTAGTGGCCAACTGCACAGCAAGCCACGATGGAACCCCAGCTTTCAACAGTGAGTATATACATGCAGTTCCAGGTGAACTAATGCTGCACACAGGTTTTCAAGGGCAATCTGGGGTAGGAACTTCCCTGAAGGCCAGCAGGCCAAACTCCTTGCTGTGCCCTGAGAGGGTAGAGCCACAGCCAGGCAGTTTTGGAATTGGATGGGTCTAAAGAAAGAGAAGGCGGCTAATCTGCATATCTCCCATCTGGTGCCTCATTCCCTGTCTTTTCTGTCTGCCTCTCTCCAGTTGCACCTCATTTTTTTTTCTCTGATACTGTAGTGAAATACTCTTTTTTTTTTTCCAACAAACCAGCATTTAATTTGGTATTTAAAATTAATAATTAAAAATCAAACAGAGCAGTGCTTAAATGTAGTGAAATACTCTTGACTTTTGGATTCCATGCTGCATTAGAAAGAGCCCTTGACTGGGAAGGAATGGGACTGACTTCCTGAGCCATCGTAGACTCCCACCTGTCTGTTTCATCGTATGTGCTTCCTGCCCTGGGTGAGCATCTTTGACAATGACAGAATGAGCTCACAAGGTTGCCCCTTGATTATTTTTTTTAGAATTGCATTTCAACAGAATGGATGATTTTCAGGGAGCAAATAAAGTGCTGTGTATGTTCTGAACCCAGATGCACAGGGAAACCCCAAGTCTGCTTTCACTACAAGTGGAAGGGCTTCCTTTGCCAAGTTGATTGGTGCCAAATGCAGGTTCATGGTCTCTAGCCAGCATTCCTCATAGGATCTGACACGAGCCAAAATAATAAATTCATGGCATCAGCTCTGCATCTCTGTGTTAAAATCTTGCTGAGTGGAATGTGAGATGAAGAGGAAAGGGGTAAGCTCGAGTAGATCTAAACTCCACAGAGCACTTGCCATGAAAATCAAACCAGATCCTCGCTAAGGGTTGAAGTCATTGGTCAAATTCCCTTCCTGTTTTCCTTTTCATGTTCTTTGTTTTATTTGCCTGATCCTTTTACTGCCTGGTTCTTGTGGATCGGAAGGAAGACGATACCACAGAAGAAAGTGAACCCAGCTTGTGGTGTTCCTCACAGAAGCCAAATCCAAGACACATTGGAAATCTCCGTTGCCAGCCCAAGTCTGTAAGATTTCCAGCCTGATAGCCAGACCAAAGAGGTTTGGAGTGACGTGTGGGCCTCTTTAGCACGAACCTTTGCGAAGTTTGTGTTTATTATTTCATTCATCTGTCAGTCACATTGAATTTTTGAGTTAACTTTTTATTTTCCTTTTTTTTTGGCAGAGCCATTAAGTAAATATACTTCCAATATCCAAAAGATATAGCATTTGGTATATGAAATATAATATTAACTCCTTCTCCTCCTATAGATATCAAAGATCAATCATGGTCTGCATTTGAGAGTCTGTATTTGTTAAATACTCTTAGGATGATAGAAGAACTACATTATGCTTCCTAATAAAATGCCCTGAAATGTGGTGTATGCCCATCCCATGGTTTAAGTACTCTTTGACTGTTTCTAAGCTACCAGCATCTAATCACTGACCACAGCAATGAGAAGAGATGTTCATAATAAAAGGCTCTTTCCTGTGTGCTGGAACCCATTTCTCACTTTGTACCTGGCCTTTGTTTAGCTGATGCACAGAGACACTGGGTTAGACAAACAGGGAGAAGAACTTTGCAACCTACACTTTGTGGGATCACATATAAATACTATGACTTCTGGTTTAATACTTAAGGCTTTTGGAAAATTAAGGAGCAATCAACATATGTGCCTCGATTTTTCTCTTTGGATGACTTTTTTTTTAACTTGCTGAGGTTTTTATTTTATTTTTAATTTTTAAATTTTGTATTAGTGCATCTTTGGATGACTTTTAAAAAGCTAATTAAAATTTTCCTTTTGAGGCCAGTGAAAACTGACTACTTGATGTAAAAAGGGCTGACTTCTGATGTTAACCTCTGGACCCAGGGGCAGGAGGAATAACAGTTTTTAAATGATTAGATAAGTTCTGTGACCACAAGTGGGCTATGCATCCCAAATTAAGGCCAAACTACATCTAAGTGACATTTATATGCAGTATATAAGATGAGCTTATTAAATTCTGACCTAATATTTTTGTCCTATTAACCACAAACCTGCAAAATTTCTTCTTACCGTTTGAGGTTACTCAAAATAGAACTAAGAATTTCACGACCTTTGTCAGTAAGAGCACTATATGTGCTGCCTCCTATTTCAGGCAATATTTCAATATCTTAGAGTACACTATCTCTAATCCTGGTTCAACTATTTACTGTAAAACTATCTTCATTTTTTAAATGAAGCTAAACCCAGAGAAATTAATTTGACAAAGTTCGCACTAATACTTAGAATGAGGCTAAGGTTCAGGGCCATCTTGTTCAGAAGTAAAAGTCTTTGTGATCATAAAAGTGAAAGTGACGCGATCAACCAGCGAGGTGCCAATACCCACACATACACTCTTGTTGCTTGCGGAGATCTCTCTTTATTCAGGAAGTCAAAGAGCTTAAATAGTAAAAGTGAACCAATCCGTAGGCTGTTGCTATGAGGAAGAAAACTCTGCTGCCAGCTCCTATTGGTTGTCCCTAGGTGGTCAGATGTTGCAAGCACAAGAACCAGGAGCAGCACGAGGTCAGCTGACTTGGCTTGGCCAGCCGCCAGCCGCCATCTTAATACTGCCTGCGTGGCGTGGGCCCGGGTGCCGCCCGCCGCAGGAAGGATAGTGTATTTAGAAGTATAAAGTGGTCCTTTAGGCTGAATTTTGGGCTAGGGATAGAGCCCAGTACTTGCATCGGACCTGGCAGCCTTTTCCAAAATGACTGAGTCCAGAGAAGAGGCGTTCGAGGGAGTTCAGTCGGTGGAGGTACCTTGGACTCCAGTACACTTATGCTCACTCAGAGCCTCTCCCTCCGAGGGGGCCCGGACATTCTCCAGGACCTGAGGTCCATTGTCACAACTGAGCATATGAGAAGGACATTGAACAATCAAACGAAAGGCAAGTTTTGTGTCTAAAAAGCACAGAAATTCAGGCCTCGCAATCAATTGCCTATCCTGAAGGGAGGGAGACAGTGTGTCATCAACTCTAGGGTAAGTGCACGGGCCCTTGGGGTGGCTATGAGTCTCTAAGAACACCCAAGATTATAATGTCACTGAGTGATGACTCAGTGACATTATCTAAAGGCAAGCAATTATGACTTCTGCCACATCATTTGCTTGATTGGCATTTATTTGAGATCAATCTACCTGGGGTAGGAGGAAGAGCAAATTTGGGGGGATGCATGGAAAAATAGCTAACACAATTTGACCTATAAAGCACAATTTTGTAAATGTTGGTGAAAAAAGATCTGAATAAGAAATCAGCCTTAGAGTTTGAACTTAGTGCCATTGCTAATACATTATTTTGGAGAAGTATGTATAGCTTGTCCTAGTTTTAATTTCATATTTATGATAGGACTAGTATTTCCTATAAGGTAATCTACTGGTTTTAATTATTTACTATACATGCAGGTGCTTTAAGATTATTGATGGCTATGAACAAAACAATATTGACATAGATTTATTGAATCCATGTTAGTTACTTGAAGATAAGTAACATAGATTCCAACATCAAGTACCTTACAATTTTGTTACAATGAAGGGCACAAATACTTTAAAGATTAAATACCCCAAGTGATAAGTAATATACATATACTCTAAATGTCAGGCAGTAGTGTAAATTAATTACCAAATGAATGACTCTGATGATTCTCATAGGAATCCAGAATAATACAAAAAAGAAATTAACGGGTGTTAAGTGAACTGGATTTGAAAGAGGAATACTTTGAACAGATTGTAGAAAGAGAGAAAGACATTAAATCAAAGACAATGAGGGTAGACAAGTTTTGTGCTGATGATTTTTTTTAAATTAGAGCTTTATAGTTATACCGAATAATTGGGCTCATCTCATACACACATGGAATTCAATTTTAATTTTCCCTACTGTCCTCCTCCATTTGCCTTCCTCTACTGTAAGACTTCCTTGCACTCATCTATTTATATACATTTGATTGGTTCATTTTACTTTCACATAAAAGTGAAATTCCCTGTGGTATATTTTATATGCACATAACATGATTTTTTAAAGAATTCATTCCGTATTGCCTTCCATCCCTCCACTCTGCCTCTTGGTCTCTTTCACACTAGTGATCTTCCCTCTATCTTAATAATATCCTATTTTTCCCTCCTTGCCTTTATTTAACAATAGCTTACACATGACAGAAAACATTCAACCCTGATTTTCTAAGTCTGAGTTATTTCACTTTAGCATGATGTCTTCCATTTCCATCCATTTACCAGCAGTTGCCATAATTTCATTCTTCTTTATGGCTGAGTAGAACTCTATTGTGTATATGTACCACACTTTCTTAAACCTTTTCATCTATTGATTGGCACCTGGAACCTGGGTTCATTCCATAATTTAGCTATTATGAATTGTGCTGCTATAAACACTAAGGTGGTTGTATCACTATAGTATACTGATTTTAGTTCTTTTGGGAAAGTACCAAGCAGTGGAATAGCTAGATCATATAGTGGTTCCATTCCTCCTTTTTAAAGGAATTTCCATAGTGCTTTCCAGAATACTAGTCTGCATTCCCACCAACAATGTACAAGTGTACTTATTTCTCATAACCTCGCCAGCACTTATTATTGTTTGTATTCTTGATTATTGCCATTCTGACTGGAGTATGATGAAATATTACTGTAGTTTTGATTTTCATTTTCCTGATTGCTAAAGATGTTGAAATTTTGTCATATATTTGTTGGCAAATTGTGTTTCTTCTTCTGAGAAGTTTCTTTATGGTTTTATTTCCCATTTATTTATTTGGTTATTTGATGTTTTGATGTTAAGTTTTTTTAGTTCTTTATATATTCTGGATATTAATCCCCTATTGGAGTGGTAGCTGGCCAAGATTTTCTCCCATTCTCTAGGCTCTCTGTTCATGCTCTTGATTGTTTCCTTGACTGTGTAGAAGCTTTTAATTTCATCAAAGCTGATTTCTTGAAACCCCACCCACTCTCACCATGTGTATCGGGGAGGAGGTATTTATTAAGGTCTTGTGAGGTTATAAGGGTGGGGGCTTGACCCATCAGCATTAGTCTACTTATAAATGATGAAGAGACATCAAACCTCTCTCTCATGTAAGGACACAATTAGAAGGTATCTATTTGCAAGTCAGGAAGAAAGCCCTCACCAGAAACCAAACCCTGCTAGAAACTTTGATTGTCCAGCTCCAGAACTGTGGGAAAATAAATTTCCATGGTTTAAGTCATCTGGTCTTTGGTATTTTGTTACAGCAGCCCTAGCTAAGACAAGGAAAATCATGTAAATAAAAGATAGGGAGATGTAATGGAGTGTGCAATGCTTCTTTTTATTAGCATTTTAACCAAAAAGTATGTAATCTTGGAGTTGAATGTTTGGAAAACTGTAAAGTTACAAGAATAAATCAGGATTAGATTGAAAATGATTATAAATGTCACTAAAAAGTCAATACTTTATTCTGAAGCAAATATGAGTACACTTTATGTTTTATACAGGGAATGATACATTCAGCACAAAGTGGCAGGTGAGTGAGAATGTTTCTATAAAAGAAAGATGAATTTAAAGAGTAGAAAGAGAGTCTAGTAGGTTATTGCACTGATTCTTTAGTTTAATGCTAGGTCAGAATTACTTTTAATTTGTATCAAGTGAGCTTTGGGGCTGGAGTGGTGGCTCAGTGGTTACAGCACTTTCCTGGCATGCACAAGTACACAGGTTCAAACCCCAGCACCCACTTACACAACTAAGTGTCAGAGCAATGAAAGCCATGTGAAAAACTCAATAAAAATTGATTCTCTCTCTCACACACACTGTCCTTCTCTCTTTAGAAAAAAAAAATGAGCTTTATAACGCATCACATTTTTGTCATTGTACCAAAAGCCTCAGCAAATGTACCAATTAGTTCCAGTTTCTAAGTTATTTGCTTCTTCTACTCCATTACATGTTGTCACACATGGTTTGTCATTTTTAGTATTTCTATTTATTAAGTGAAAAATATGTATTATAACCTAGTAAATATCAAGCTTGTTCCAAATGAACAAAACAATAATACAAAAACAAAGATTTCCAGCTTCCGACAACAAAAAAGACAGAAAGTAAACATAAGAAAAAGGAAGCTAAATCACATATAAGAAGCATAGTCATATATCATGTAACAGAGCATATATGTGTTATATACCCTGTAACTATTATATACTTCTAATGCTAACGTTTCTATGGGAAAAAATAGAAGTTAGGACAAGATAAGAGGAGTTAGGTAGTGCCAGAAGAGAGTAGATGTTAACGTTACATACTTAAACCTTGAGAAGATGACATGTAAACTAAGATTTGTGACTGCTTCTTATGTTGTAAGTCAATATGAACATCATTATTAAAGACAGAGGTTTCAATTAATATATAAAAGGAAGATATCTACAGGAAAGCATGCAATGATAAAAGCACAGTGTTTAAGTGGCAGTGAGACTAGATTAAGATAAGAGAGATTGTTAAAAATAATCATTAGCTTAGGGACTAGCTTATTCTTCTTTTGTGCCCTCCATACTTAGAAGGGTGACTGAGTTTTCAGACTTTGCTAACTGAGACATAGCTTTGTTAGCACGTTTTAGTGAGTGATGGTAGTTCAATGAAATCTATGGCTCTTGCTGAAACGAATCCAAAACAGCAATGAGAGAGAGAGAGAAAGAGAGAAAGAAAAATGAAAGAACTTTTCTATCTGCAGTGAAAATGGCAAATAATGACTTCCCTAAACCACAGTCTATGAAGAATATTTGCCAAATACTCTGAAATTTAGATGAATTGAGGAAGGTTGCTGAAAGCCAAAATAGACATCTTCACATGTTGGGTGAGGTATAGAATTCTCTAAAAGTAAGTGAAATTGGGGGGAATGTGGGTGGACTAATGTAATAAACATCCCGTTGGGATGTAGTTTTTTTTTTTTTTAATTTGGGCTCCTAAATGGGAAAAATCATCTGGATATAAAATTAAGAAGACACAGAATATACTAGCTCCTGATGAAATTCAATGGAGCATGAATCAAATACATGCAATAAACTAGCAGAAGAGAAACAGGCTGCTTAAATTCAAGCTATGCAAATCTGGCTGGATGACTAGGAAATGTGCCCTGAGGGCCTAGAGCAACAACACAGAAATAGGTGATCAAATGTTTGTGATAACATCTTATTTAAAATTGCTGACAGCCCCAGGTTACTCTTCCTGCTACTCTGTAAATTATGCTTGTGGAAACAGTGGAACTTGAACTACACCCATTCAGAAATGAGCAATAGGACATCCTCTTGTGGCCAATGAGAAGCAACCAGGACCAGAGTTACCCTCTTACCTAAAAAATAAAATAATGGACACAAAATATGATGTGATGGTTTTACAGTATTAGACATAAGGCAAACAAGGGTCCTAGCTTATTGCCTGAAGAAAGTTTTCAGTTTTCAGATAGTGGCACAGGGCAGGGGAGTCCAGGCAGAGTTTGCATATTTCTTTGGACTGAGAAGACAGAGCTGGAAATATAGGAAGGTTGGGAGTTTATAGGACAAAGGATTAGAGAAAAGAGAAATGGAAAAAAAAAACTCCAAAAGTTTTCCAAAGGTTTCCTTGATATCCTTAACTGAATACTGATCAGCACATACATGTAAATAAACTATCTGAGAACATGCAAAGAAGGGCCCAAAAGGATTAGGAAAATACTATTTGAATTCCCCTGTGGCTTAGACTATTTCCAGTTCCCACCAGTTAGCATGCCAAATCTCATAATTCACAGTAATGGGTAGAATACTCAGAAGGGGATTATTACTATGGTCCTGTTTACTAAAGGCTAAATTTGAGACTTGAAAGGATCAAACTATTTCCAAGTAACAGGACTACACCCCACAACAAATTTTAGATTGTTTATAAGCATTCAAAAATATCCACTCCATGAGGTAAAATACACAATGTCTTTCAATCAATTAAAACTTATCAGAATTTCAGAGAAGCAGAAAGATGTAAATGTAACTCATAATGAAAAGTAAACCCAATCAATAGAAACAGATTAGCTAATTACAGAATTAACAGATGAGGACATGAAAACAGATATAGTTATTTCTTATATCCCAGAACTTAGAATGAATATTAAAATTATTAAAAAGAGGCTTGGAAGATATAGAAACTGACCAAAATTAAGATCAAGCTTCTAGATGAGAATGACAATCTGACATGAAAAAATATACTGGATAATATCCCTATGGAGAAAACAGAGATTAAGATTAGTAAACTAGAAGATATAAACAGTAAAAACAATTTACTATGGAACACAAAGAGTAAAAATGATTGACAAAGAAGGGGGAAGAGGAGGAGAAAAGAATCATTGAATTAAGGGACTTTAGCAGATATGTAGACATAGATATAAAATTTAAAGGTATAAATTTATATATGCCTATATAAAAGGAGAAGAGAGAGGAACCAGAAGGAAAAAGAATTAAATACACATTTTATATTATTTTGTTAAAATCATGTAAGGTTGTTCAAAAATAATAATAAAAAAAAAAGAATTAAATAATGCTTGTTGAAATTCTCCAAGACATATGAAAACTGTAAATCCAGAGACCTAGGAAATTCAATGAATCTGAAGTATACAAATCTTGAATAAAACAACACAAAACCACGTCATAACCAAAATGATGAAAGCCACTAATAAAGAGGAAATGTTAAGGCCATGGGGGTAAAAGACACACACAGAGGAGCAAAGTAAGGAAGACAGCAGACTTTTTGTGAGAAATAATGCAACTCAGAAGACTGTGGAGCAACATGATTTATTGAAAAGCAAGAAACAAACAGCAAAACCCTCCAAACCAACTATCAGTCTATAATTCTATAACCAATAAAAATTAATTGCCAACAGACTTATAAAATGAATATTGAAAGGAAGTTCTTTAGGCAGAAGCAAAATGATTCTAAATAAAAATCTGAATTTAAACAAATTAAAAGTATAACAAAAAGAGTACCCACTGTGTGTGTGTGTGTGTGTGTGTGTGTGTTAGGAAGACTATGAAGACGTATTGAAAATATCAGATATAAATTTCTCAGAAAAATAGGTTCAAATTTTATCTTATGGGAGTATTCATGAGGGCTTAAAATATGAACTTCTGACTCCATGGGTCTGTGATGGGGCTTGGGATGTGAATGTCTAAATTCCTAGAATTTTAGTTATATTTTTTGTTTTCTTGTTTGTTCTATTTTTTTTTTCTACTTTGAGTGAAAGACCTGACAAGAACAATTTTAGAGGAAGAAAATTTATTTGGTGCACATGGTTTCAGAGGTCTCCATCCAGAGATGATTGACCTGAGGTGAAGCAGAACATCATGGTGGAAATGTGAGGAGGAGGAAGGTAGTTAAGGACATGGCAATAAGGAAGCAGAGAGAGAGAGATATCCATGTAACAGAAACAAAATATATACTTCAAAGGCACGTAACCAGTGACCCCCCTCCTTCATCCACACCCTACCTGCCTACAGTTATGACCCAGTTAATAATCCCTATCAGTGAATTAATGCACTTATTATTCTAAACATCTCATAATCCAATCCTTTCACCTCTGAACTTTCTTACTTTGTCTTACACTTGAGTTTCAGGTGGGCACCTCATGTCTAAGCCATAACACTAGCAATGCCAGTTTAGTCATTCTGGGATCAAATTTAGAGAAACACCACCCTGGAATTATTCAAATAAATGTGTTTGAGAGTGAAATGAGAATAGGAGATAGCTTTCTTTATATACTTTTAGGGTCCATAAATCAGGAATATTAGAATTAAAAAGTATAATATTCAAAATTATAAGAGGAGTGCAGAGCTGTCAAAAGCAGAATAGAGCAAACAGAAAATGCTGTCAGACTACAAGAAAGAATAGAAATTAATACAAAAAAGGAGCAAAACAGAAATTATTAATCAGAGCTTCCAGGGCATGTGGGACTATAGCAATAATTCTATAATTTATATCACTGGACAGGAAAGGGAAGAGGAGGAGAAAATGGAAAAGGCTGAAGAAGTAGCAAAATTTTTGACTGAAACTTCCCACTTTGTTTTGCTTAGTACGTTTTTGAAGGTTTGCTCTTAAGTCCATAAACATTGAGCATTGCTACATTCTCTGGAAGAGCTGACCTCTGTGTCATCATGAAGTGTCTCTCTTTACCACTGGTGATTTTCTTCATTGCGGAAGCTCCTTTATCTGATTTTGATATAATCACTCCAGAGGTTTTTGAAATTAGAGTCACCATGATCTATGCTTTTTCAACCTTTACTTTTAAACTATTGTCTTTCTATTTTAAATGCTCCCTTACAAGGGGCATATATTCTGGACCTTTCTTTTTGCCTAATCTGTAATCTAATGCTATCCTATCCACTCACTTGTTGAGACAATTGCATTTAATGTGACTTTGATGTAAATTATTTTGAATCTTCTGTTTTGTTATTTTTAACCTATTGTCCATGTGTCATTTGTTCGATATTCCTCTTTGTGCCTTCTTCTTAATTAACTATTTTTATCATTTAATTTTATCTTTTTTGATGTTTTATTAGTTGTGAGTTTTTTTTTATTATTATTGAACAACCATACAAGGTTTTAAAAAAATAATATAAAATGTGAATAGATTCTGGAGATTAGATTTACCCCCAGGAGAGCCCCCCCAATTACCCACCCTTATCCCTCCCTTCCCCTTCCCACAATATCTCTAAAAAAGTTCTAGGCTGTATAACATTACACCTTATCTGGATTTAACACATGATAATAGACCACCTTTCTCAATGGCCAAGGTCTAGATCCAGCCCCCACAGATAAGTGGAGACATTCGACCCTTGGTTCTCTGGGTTAAGCTGATTTTACTCAGCATAATTTCTTCCATAGCCATCCATTTACCTTCAAAGGCTGCAATATCATTGTTTCTAACTGCTGTGTAAAATTCCATGGTATATATGTACCATGGTTTTTGGATCCATTCATCCAGTGAGGGACATCTGGGTTGTTTCCATAATCTAGCAATAGTAAATTGAGCTGCTATGAACATAGATATTGCTGCGTCACTATAATGAGCTGATTCTAAATCCCCTGGAAAAATACCCAGGAGTGGAACAGCAGGATTGTATGGTGGGCTCATCCCTAGTTAGTTGTAAGTCTTAATGTTATTTTAGTGGGTCCTTTGGTAAGATTTACCATCACATATATTCAAAATTTTTATATCATTTAGATATAGCATAAAAAGTTTAAAACTATCATATCCTTTATCTTTTACCAGGTTTTGTGCTATTGATTTTGTTTCCTTTTTAATAGACATTTTAAAGTACAGTTTTAGATTTACAGAAAAATTAAGAGTTTCTACATACTCCAGGGCCAGTTTCCCTTATCTTCATCATTGTTATTATTGGTGCAGGAGATTGAACCCAGGGACTCACACATGCTAAGCACACACTATACCACTGAGATATATCCACAACTAATTTTCCCTGTTATTGACATTTGACATTAATATGATACATTTGCTATCATTAACCAATCAATATTGATGCATGATTATAACAAAAGTTTGGAGTTTATATTTGTTTAGTTTTAAACTTTTTCTCTTCTGGGATCATATCTAAGATGTCACATTACAAACCCATCATATTTCTTTAGGCTTCTCTTGGCTGTGACAATTTCTCACATTTCCTTGTTTTTATTCTACTTTTAACAGCTCCCCTTTTTTTCTTTTTAACAAAACCACTTAGCTTTTAATTTTTGTTATTATGTTTTCAAATTCTAAAATTCCTATTTTATTGACTCTAAATATATGTTGAGAAATTTCATTTCACCCTCACACTCATTTTACTGTGGGCTCTTTAAATTGACCACAAAATGACCGTAACAGCATCATTGTGAACTTCTTAGACATTCACATCTCAAGCTCAATCCAAGACCTATTGCTTCAGGAAATCTGAGATTGGAGCCTAGCATTCTATGTTTTAACAAGGCCTCTAGAATGAATCTGTTCTTTTGGTATCTTTTAGATATCTAATGTTTTCTCCTATGTCTCCTCCTATTCTCTGCCCATACCCTCAAATGTCTTGATATGGCATCTGCTGGACCTTGAATGATTTATTAGTCAGCTTTCCATCGCTATAACAAAATACTTCAAGTAATCAACCTAAAAAGAGGAAAGGTTCATGTCATCTTACTGTTTCAGAAGTTTTAGTCCACAGTCATTTGGCCCTGTTATTTTAGGCATGTGGTGGCACAGTACACCATGACAGGAACACATGGCAGAAAAAGCCTATTCAACTAATATACGAAAGACAAGAAGAGGAGGGGCCAGTGTCCCAGTATGCCCTCCTTAAGGGCACATCCCCAGTGACCTAACTTCCTTTCACTGGGAACCTCCTAAAGATTCCATTACATCCCAAAAGCATCATAGACTGGTGACTAAGAGTTCAATACAGACCTCTGGGGACATGCAATAGCCAAGTTATAGCAAGTAAAGTGCATTTGACTGCAAACAAGGAAAGATCCTGCTAGGGCACAGAATAGCTAGAAGAGCTTTCTTTTGGGGCCCAAAGCTGGTTGTTTCACATATAATGAGCACTGAAAAATAAGAAAGCTTTCATTCCTTACTCATGGTAGTGCTATAGATATTATTCAAAATATTGGAATTTTTGAAGGGGTGAATAAAAATCACCCTCCTTCCTCTGGCTGCTTCCTGATCCCAGGTTTTGTGTGATTGCAGGAGACGATAATAGCAGTAGCACATGAAACACTAATATCAACTTTAGGAGACCTAGCCACAGTGAGAATAAAAATGTGCTTGTTCACATCCTGCCCTGCTATACAGTCCTTGGATGCCCCCACCCCCACAAACATCCTAGTACACAGAGCAGGCTCACCCACCTACGTCTCTGCCTTCCACTGGTCCTGGTGAGAAAGGAGGAGGAGGAGGAGGAAGAGGGGCAGGACGGGGAGGGGAGGAGGAAAAGCAGCAGCCACTTCTCATTAATGACTAATATAGCTCTGCACACAATGGACAGGCGTGAAAGGTGTGGCGGTGGAACTGTAAGAACATAAACAGCAATAATAACCCCTAACATTTATTGATGGTTTACTCTAAGTCAGCTTCCTTCTGTTTCGTATAAAGTCAGCTCTCCATATCTATAGGTTTCACATCAAAGCATTTAACCAATAGCCAATTAAAAATATCTGAAAGAAAATTGTTTGTATGAACCAAGTGCAAACGTTTTTCATTGTCAGTGTTCCCTAAATAACACAGCATAACCACTATTTACACAGCATTTACGTTGCATTAGGTATTATAAGTAATCTAGAGATGACTTCAAGTATACAGGAGATATATGCGGGTGACACACAAATAGCATGCCATTTTACTTAAGGCACCTGAGCACCTACCTGCAAATTTTGGTTTCTAAGAGGGGTCCTGGAATCACTCTCCTTTGGTTACAGAAGGGTGACTACTTTTAAATACTATACATACTTTATTAGGTGAATATATTGTTAAGTTGCTTTGCAGATGAAGAGACTGACAAGAGAAAACTAGAAATGGTTTCTGCACAGGGTTGGAAGTGCAGCTCTCGAAGAAAGTCCAGCAGGTCTGCTTTTACCGTAAATTAGATGTTATAATTTTCCTCACATAAATCATGGAAGACAAATTATCAAAATAAAAGTTTCTTATTAAAGGCAAGTGGCAGTGTGAAAAACCTAAAGATAGAGCTCCCTAAATCAGCAGTTTGATTACATATAGCATAAGCTTTTACTTTATTGAGAGTATCTTACTGATTTTGGATATTCCTTTGCCTTCCTTCTACTGGTTAAGAGTAAATTTGTTGGGGTTGGCGCAGTGGCTCAGCAGTTACAGCGCTTGCCCAGCATGCGCGAGTACATGGGTTCAAACTCCAGCACCCACATACATAATAAAATGTCAGAACTCCAGAACCCACGTGAAAAACTCAATAAAAAAATTCTCTTTGTCCTTCTTTCTTTAAAAAAAAGAGTTAATTTGTTAATTATAGGTAGAAATAAATATTCTCTAGCATTTTTTTCTGTTATGAAACTTCTAAGAAATTTGTAAGAAGACCTGGGAATCTTTTGAGGAAAGAGTCCCTGCATTCACTTTAGTATTCCCAGTGTCCAATATAAGCTTAAGCATATTTGAAGGCATAAGAAATATTTTCTAAAAATAAAATAAAAAAGCAAACAAACCAACAACAACAACAAAAAGAAAAACACAGGCTTTTTAAGGAATTCATCTTCATATGCAGCCTCAGAAATTTTTTTTTTTCTCTGATGATCCTAATCCAGCTGCTGTGTACTTATGATTTCAGCTGGGATTGATGCTAAGACCCTTCTGTTATAATTAATTGAACACAACGTCTGAGGCCTCAAACTTGCCTAACCTTCAATTCCCTTTATTGCCCTAGTTTATTGCTTCTAGAACAACTATCTCGATGTGCTCCCCCACTGGGAGTGCTCTCACATAATTTAGCTCTCCCTTCCCAGAACCACAAGTGCTGAAAACTGGAAATGATCTTGTCTGGGGTATGTGAATATATGCGGCTTGTGAGAAATAACCGAACTGGGAATATCCTCTCAGGCCATAACTTTAGATCCACTGTGTGCGAAGAAAAACAGGCCTCCCTGGAAGGGTGAAGACTGCCTATGCTAACAGAGCCATTATTCCCCAGGTTTCTGACTTTTATCCAAGTAAGCCCACTCTGCTCTGCTCCATTCTGCTGTCTAAGACAGGAGCAGCGCTGCAAGTCAGCGCATCTCGACGAGTCTTCAGTGTAGTCTTTGTTTCTCTATTTCTTGGCCTTTTCCTAGAAGTCACATGGATATAAATACTCAGAGCAGAACTCCTTGGGAAATCTCTCCATGACCAGACTTGTGGGAAAGTTCAGGACCAAATGGTGTAAAAGAAATGATAATTCTCCTCAGAAGCCCTTTAACAAGGCCAGCTGCCTGGAATCCCAAAGGAACAACATGGTGTCCTAGCCTTCCTAAAGCTGGGTTGCTGCTTCTAGTTCTAGAAATGTGTGTGTGTGTGCACGCACGTGTGCATGAACACATGTGTTCCCATGTTGAAGATTTGGACAAGCAATGTTCCTTCAGCAGAGAACCTCACCTCTTAGATTTTACCCATTGTCATCAGTAAAACTGTACAGCTCGTTCTTCGTGTCTGCAGGTTCTGTATCCTCAGATGCACTGAAGTTTGAAAACATTCAAAAGAAATGAAAGATCACTTCTGTACTGAGCATGGTCAGACACTTTTCCTGTCGCTATTCCTTAAAAACACAGTATAACTACTTACCTGGAATTTGTATTGTAACTAATGTAGAGATGGTTTAAAGTATATGGCAAGAGGTGGGTAAATTGTATGCAAATACGACATCATTTTATAGAATAAATTTGACCATCCATGGGTTTGGATATCCACAGGGAGTCCTGGAACCATTCCATCATTGATATAAAGGAATGAGGCTGAAGGGCAAGGATCCCAGCAAGACTGCTTTTCTTCAAATGCCAGATAACTCAAGGGTCTCCAGGTCATTGATACTTCTTTCCAACTGGTTGCAAATTCAGGGTTTTGTATGACCCACCTAGGTTTGATAATTAGTTAAAGTGACTGAGAGAACTCAGGAAAATTTACATACAATAGAATTATAGCTTTATCATAAAGGGTATAAATCAGGACTAGCAAAATGAAGAGCCATATGAGGCAAAGTAGGGAGGGTTTCAAAGGCAGGAGATGTCGGTGCCATCATCTTGTGGAATAGGGCTTGTGATCCTCCTGGAACATCAATGAGTGCTTCAACCAGAAAACTCTACCAAGCATAACTTCCAGAGCTTTTACTGAAGTTTCATTATGTAGGCAGACTGAATCACTGGACATGTAACTGAACTCAATTTCTGGTTTCCATTCTCTGATCATATGGTTGGTATTTCTGGTGATCAACCCTCATCCTGAGTCATTTCATGTCTTAGCATAGGCTGAGGCATGATCTGAGGCTCATTAATAACAAAGACTTTCCTATTACTTGAGAAATCCACAGAGTTGGGCATCTACATTCTAAGAATGAAGGACAATAAATATCCATCAAATCATCTATTATACAATAGGAAAACTAACTTTATTCATATTGTGTCTAACACTCAGTTTCCATCTCCAATGTTTTCTTAGCTAATCCAATAATTCTTAGATAATATTTCTTATTTGCAAACTAGTTTAGGATATACTATGCCATGCTTAGATTCCTGCAATAGCTTCCAAATTAGTTGTTTCTTTTTAAGTTTACCATTACTCCTATTCTACTAACCACATTTAAATTAGTCTTTGAGGAAATTTTTAAATTGTTTTAATACTCTTCCAAAAACTTTGTTTTTAAAAAATAAATTCATTTTTTTAGTCAAATCTTTCTTCTGAGACTATCACACTTACCTAACTGTAAATTGAAAATTTACAGCTACCACATAATTCCTGTAAATACCTTACACTTTCCTATGGGAAATAGAATATAGTATTTATACAGTGTAGTATAGATTGACTTTAGAATCACACAAGTCTAGATTCAATAAGAAAGACTGAATTTATTGATTAGCTATTTCGTCCTACCCAGGTAACTAACTTGACCTCTCTGAGCCTTGGTTTCCAAATCTGTAAATGGATTTAATGTCTACAATATTTTAGGGATATTGACATGTAGTATTTATCAGTATTCATGGCACATTCTAATATGGCAACAACAGACAGCAACTTTTTATACAGTCATGCATTGCTCAACAATAAGGATGTGTTCTAAGAAATGCATTGTTAGGCAACTGCCTGTGTGATATCCTAGAGTGCACACAGATAAACCTGCATGGCACAGGTTAATCACTTGATTGTCTCTGCATGCAACTGAGATGTGGGAAACAAAAGATGCACAAGGAGTATACCCCAAAATACTTCTGAAAAGTATATATACAAATAATGATAAAAAGTAAAGAAGGAAATCAAATGCACCATCATTTATTATCCCTATCAAGTGTTACATACTTTACACACTTCTCTGTGCTATGTTTTTAATTTATGGTTTGGATATGAGATGTCCCCCAGAAGTTCATGTGTGAAGCAACGCAAGCAGGCTTAGAGGTGAAATGATCGGATTCTGAGAGTCTTAACCTAACCAGTGAGTTAGTCCCTTGGTAGGAATGAACTGGGTGGTGACTGAAGGCAGGAGGAGGTGGGTCACTGGGGACGTGCCTTTTGGGTATGTAGTTGGTGAGTTAAGCTTAGCCTCTCTCGATTTCCCCACCGCGGTGCCCTGAGCCACCTTTCTCCACCACCATCATGTTCGGCCTCACCTCAAGCTCCGAGGAATGGAGCCTGCTGTCTATGAACCCCTGAAACTGTGAGCCCCCAGTAAGCTTTTCTCCTCTAAAATTGTTCTTGTCAGATCTTTTAGTCACAGCGTACTAAAGCAGTGTCCTAGGTCTCTGTTGACCAGCGTCATTGCAAGCAGGTGGGTAACGACTCACTAGGAGGTGGCGAGGGCTACGACATTAACAGTCAGTAGTGAGTTTCAACTCCACTTTACTCTTGTGGGGCCCCTGTCATTGACTGAAAGACCCTGTGCAGTGTATGGCTGCATTTCATTCTCCTAGAACACGCTGCTCTCTCTCCCGTGGAGATTTCCTACCTGTCTTACCAGCTCTGATTCAGTTTTGCTCTCTGAAGTGCCCTGTGATTTTTCTCCTTGCCAGATTTGCATCTGTTCTTTCAAGTGGAAAAGCACCCTCAGTTCATTTCGGGTAATTTTCATGGTTTCATTTTGAACGTCCTCATGTTGTTCTGTCTTTGCGTCCACCCGCCACCCCCGGCATCAGCTCCCATGACCACCAAGGGCCTGGCCTTCGCAAGTGTCCTGGGTTTCTCCCTGCTGCCCTCAGCAAGGTCCCCACAGTAGCCGGTGGTTGTTGGATGGAGTCATCTGCAACTCCAAATTGTGTAAGATTTTTCAGATGGGATACATTAACTTAAATATCAGAATAAAAGAAAAATCCAGGGATATCTTATTTTCTCATGGTAATAGCTGTTTTTTTCTTTTTCTTGTTTTCTTCAGAATGAATCATAAGTCACATAATTCTGTGAAAACTTTCTTTTAAACATCTACATATTTGTAAACGAGTTACTTATTTTAAAAATCAACCAGATATTTGGCTTTCTCCCCCTAATATTCACAATAATTATGCCATTTGAAGTACAGAATGCACACTAACATATGGGGAAAAAAAAAGATTTTGAGAAGCTAAGTAAACTTTCCCAGGTTGCTCAATAAGTAAGTGACAGAGCCAGATCTCAAGCGCAGGCCTCTCTGACCCCAAAACCTGTCCCACTTCCAGCACTCTTTATATTGCCTCTTGGCAAAATTCCTACATACTTCTGTACAACACATGTAAAGGAAACGGCCTTTAGGTTACAGGCTCAGCTAAACCTCTAAAAACAAACCAGTCAAGGGAGTGAGTGACAAATAAAGACAGCAATGTGGTAATGCTTCCCAGGGCCACAGAGATATTCTGTGGACAAGCAGTGATTAAATACCTGGATCCCATAAGAAAGGCTGAATTCACTCAGGGAACACAGGGCTAATGTCTTGGGCACAGCCTTGGCTGCGGGCCAACTTGCATTTAGTCTAACACAATGGCTATATTGACTGAAAACC
Organism: Aplodontia rufa; assembly: GCA_004027875.1. Classification (NCBI taxonomy): domain Eukaryota; kingdom Metazoa; phylum Chordata; class Mammalia; order Rodentia; family Aplodontiidae; genus Aplodontia; species Aplodontia rufa. Next base: position 27,531 of record PVKS010000741.1, on the reverse strand, counting down.
ATCTCTGAGTTGAAAGCAATGAGTTCGATTCCAGCACGCAGGAAAGAGGCTGACTGTCTTAGGGGGCGATTTGGTAAATATTATTAGTATTGACAGCATTTCAAGCAAGGTGACTGAGGCTCATGAATTGCTGGGCAACCGTACCTATCGCTAATCACCATGTCATGGCAACTGTGTCTGTTTCTGTGGTTCCAGGCTTATTGGGACTAGCCAACATTCTGAGACATCTCGTATTCTTTTCGAGCAATATTAGAAAACCAGTGGGATATGGCATGCCTACTTCACAATAAATCAGTTGGAAATCTTAATTATGGTAATATGCATATGAAGGAGTAATAGAACAATGAATTCAAGATGCCGTTGTGATTGGCACACTCAAAAATAGTAGAAGCTAACCCTTGCCAGCGAACGTCAGCTACTCCAGGGGGCAACAGGAGGTCAAAACAACGGGTGGAATGCATTGACAAGCCATCCCAGGACTGCCCATATGTGACTTCCTACGCAATTGAGACTGAATTCCTTCTGTGATGGCAACAGCCACCCAGCCCACAGCTGCTTTTCCTGACACAGCAAATAAAACTCAGGTCCGATTGCAGTGGTCCTAACTTCAATCCAAGTAACCGCAGGGGTAATTTCTCCTGGGGTTACGTGAGATGTGAAGAGGGTATCCAGCAGAAGAGAAGTGCATAGCAATCTGCCTCTTCTACTTACCTCAAGTGAAAAGTTCGCATAGTTAGACAAGCAGTGCGGTCTCTACCTTCTGAACACATGTCAAGCTGTCCTGAGACTGTGTATCCAGCTAATTCTTTCTAGTGAGCAAACAGAAAGGTGTTTGTATAAGGCACTCTGCAGGTGAAGCTATGACAAGGCATTCTTATTTCACCCCACAAATGCGATCTTTGTCTTACAATACTTTCTTGAAATGTTATTACAAACACAATACTACTAAGATAACAATTTAAATTGAGGTACTGAAAATGTTCTGTAATAACTGTTGAGTAATCCCACTCTCAAGCCATTAGACTTATTCTTTTCTGTGTTGTACAGGACTTTGTTCGAACTAAATTCTTTTCTAGTATTTTTGGAAAAATCTCTCTTTGGTGTGAGAACATATTTTAACCCCTTAAAATGCATTCAATATTAGATAGACATAAAAATCTTATTGAATTTCCCATTTTAAGGATGTGACATGCACACAGTTCTAAAACTTGAACTTGCAGAACTCTTTCGTGTAGCTCTTAAAGATTACCCGTAAAAAATAAGAGAAACACACATATATAGACACAGAATATATATATATATATATACACACACATACAACATAGACATAATTTAGAGTAGTTTTAAGTATAAGTAAAATAAAATTATTTCCTTACTTTATAGTCAAGTCAGTCCATTAACTTAAAGGTTGATAAATCAGATAAAGTTTAACTTTTGGGATTATAAAGTTAAATGGTACAGGAACCAAGAAATGTTATAATGAGTTATCATTTTGGCAGTGGTGAGAAGAAAGGAAAGGAAGAATTGAAAGGCTGCAGAACACATTAATTTCTTCTCCTCATGGGGGGAGTAGGTTGACAGTGTCCACGTGCATGGAAGTGCATTGTAGTACCGAAGTTAGTGCCAAAATTTCTAAAAACACAAAGAAACCTTCCTAAATTATAACAAAGCCATCACAAAAATTCACAAAGCATAAATAAAGGACCTAACTAAAACAAATGACTAAGAAGGATGGAAAGTGAAGAAGATAAAAGAATTTCAGGTAATGAAGAGGAAAGAAAAACAGTGGTCCCAATACTGGACACGTGGAGTGCAGAGTAAACATGTTGAACAGGTAGGAGCACTTTCTGTGGGAATAGGGATGCAATTTATGAAGACCATTTTGCTACCATTCATACCTGAACACCGGTCACTACACAGAGAGAACACCAAGAACACGGTAAGAGCAGGAGAGTTTTGCTTCTTGATTGTGGCGAGTTAAGTAAACAACAAATCAAGATAGAGATCGAAGTAATGTACATTATATTTTAAAATTATACATATGAAATATATAAAAACAGAATGTACTGTATTTTCAGGTCTTCAAGGAAAATTAATACGAATGACCAAACAGGTCACAGAGGAGACCTCAGTAAATTCCAGATTATGGCATAGACATATACTTTGATGTCCAGATAGTATAAAAATGTAGGGGGAAATTCCCTCTCTCTCTCTGTACCAGGGGTTGAACACGGGCACTTAGCTTTTGAGCCCCATCTCTGGCCCTTTTATTTATTTATTTATTCATGTTCTTTTGAGACAGGACCTCACAAAGTTACTTAGGGCCTTGCTAAGTTGTGGAGGTTGGCCTTGAACTTGGCATCCTCCTGCCTCAGCCTCCCGAGTTTCTGGGATTACAGACAAGCACCACTCTGCCTGGCAAAATCTCTTTCCGAAATGGGTCTCTTTTGTTGCACATCCCATTTTGACCTTGTTTGCTTGTGTGGTTGTGAACTAACAGTGTGCAGGAGCTGTTTCTGTGGCCTAAGGGATGTGTTCCCATAAGACAGTTGGCTTTTGATTCTCACTTGCTTTGAGTTTTGTGTGGCCTCAGGGTTCCAGCACCATGCAGAATGAATGTTGGTACTGTCCATCTCACATAGAGCTGACCGGCTTTCATAGTTTTGCTGGTGTCTTTTCCCTTTATTGCTTAGGGTCTCAGGTGGATAGCAAGACTTCCTGGGTTGATTTTTTTTTTTTTTTAGTAGTTCCTATTAAATAAAACCAAGGAAATCACTTGAGGCCCCACTTGCATGTGGGATTCTCTGAATAGGTTTCTTTTTCCAAGACTGGTTTGTTAGTCCGAATAAAACTCATACCCTCCCAACACTGCTCCGGACTCCATTGGGATCCCACACGTGTGTGCGCGGGCACGCTCATGTGCTTTGGATATTGGTTTTTTGCTATGATTGCACTGAAGCACAACTTTGATGTGCTGATTTTTTCAAAAGTTCTTTTTATAAGCAGTGACACCAATCACAGCGACATTTTCTTTCACCTGTGAGGGTCTAATTTTCCTACTGATTGCATACGTTGCTTTCCTTGATGGTAGATTTTTCTCCTGTGGCTAGCTCTTTTTGCAATGCGAGTGAGTCCATCTTTAGTGGAGTTAATTCATTGTGGAATTCCCATCAGCCTTGGGGTGTGGAAGCATTCCTACACATTTCTTGCACTTACTTTTTGGGGCCTCAGATCTGAGCCAGCTTTGTTACTTTCCCATTTTAGGCTCCCAAACCATGGCTATTGTGAAATTCACACTTCACTCCTGCACGGGCTACTGACTTGGGTTTCTAATTTTCTTCTCTGCCTCTTTCTGCTCTCTGCAGTCCCTGGAAATATCCAGCTCCTCAGACAGGAAGCAGAATTCTCAGTCGAGAATCACAGAAGATGTGTTCCCTTAGACCTGCCAGCTTTATTCAGGACACACTGTGATTTATCTTATTCCATCCCACACATGCCTGAGACATGTGCTGTCCCAGATGAGGCCCGAGAACTCCGGTCTGCGTAGACCTTTATCCAGACCCAGCTCCTCTGCAGGTGCAGCTTTGGATTTGCATCCACTCTTCTATCTGTATTGAAGAGATTTCCCCCCTTCTTTTGAACTTGGCTATATATTTAGTATTACCGTCTTATATTTTATAGAACATTCCTAGGAATTTGGTGAGGAATGGGGTTGGGGGTGCTCAGCTATGTGATTGCTGCATTCCACAGTGCTGACAAGTAAACTACATGAGGATCCAAGATGTGGAGGTGCTAACCCTATTCTTCCCTAAGGGAGATTTAGCTATGTTCTTCAGAATTCTAATATTTAACCATAAATTTCAGGGCAAAAAAAAAAAAAACAAAAACAAAGAGAAAGGAACCACGGAATAAAAACCTTACAAATATAGTCAGCTAATAAATTTTTGGCTGGATTACGGTACAAGGTAGAATATAAAACCTGTACTCTTCCTTACTTGTGAATATAGACAGGGGAAGTGAATTGAGCACCTACTATGTTCCAGGCTCTGTATTAATCTCACAAGCTTGAGAATATTTAATAACTTGATAAACATTTAATACTCAATAAGTACATGTACTGCGGCTGGAGCACTGGCTCAGTGGTTACGGCGCTCGCCTGGCATGTGCCAGGAAGCCGGTTCAAACCCCAGCGCCACGTATACAATGAAGTGTCGGAGCAATGACAGCCACAAGAAAAACTAAATAAAATTGATCTCTCTTTCTTTCTCTCTCTTAAAAAAATAATAAGTACATGTACTGAGATTTAACTCCAATGCTTCTTTTTATTTTAATGTCTATTCTGAAGCCTGGGAGTCCTCACACACGTTCTGAAAATCCACTAGCATGTGAATTATAAATATCCCTACAATAACAACTTAAGTTTGAAAGCCATCTTCATGGACTATGCTTTCCTTACATCACTTTCTGTTGCAAGGGTCTTGGGAAGCCCTGATGGAAGCAGAAAATGTCCTAAGCTGTAGGGATGGGAACGAGTTATGTTTTCCCTTAAAATGTGTCTGTTCTTTATTAAAATTGACACACATTCCTGTTGCCTTTGGGATGGGATTAGTATGATAAGCTTTTATGGGCTTTTTGGTTGGTTTCTCTTTAGAAACCAACTTTTTTTTCTTAGTCTCAGTCCTGTTGCTTCAGTGGGTTGAAAATGGATTTCCTGGCCACTTTTCTCGGTGCCCCAGGGATTGGCTGCCTGACTTCAGAAGGTCTCAGGAAGTCTCTGGGCTGAAGTGGAGACGTCCAACTCCATGGACCCAGGGAGGAGCAGACTGACAGAGGCTCTCTTCCCCCGCGCTGGGCTCCTGCCTTTCAAAAACTTTAATCCTCACACTGCTCTCCTTTGCCCGTAAGATCCAGCACATAAATTTCTTGAGGTCATGGACAGAACTGTTTGTCAATATGTAAATATTTAATCTTATCTTCTCTCCAAACTCAGTATTCCCTTTGTAGCATTTCCTCCTGTCTAACTGATTGCCTGGCCATGCTATCCCATAATAGGGCTAGCTTGCCCTTTTCCCACCCGCCTTCATTTTTTTTTTTTATTTAACCATGAAGATATGGATAAGATTGGGGAGGCATTTAAAATAAAGCAACTAAGATAACCAAGGGTGTGGACTTATTTATGTGGGAAAACTGAGGCTGGAGTGAGCCCTGCTGTTTAATACTTCCTGCGAAGCCTCCAGTCTCTGAGGGATTTAAGAAATCAAAACACATTTTTTTTCTATGTAGTTGTTGCTTTTGAGGACTTATAGATTTTTTTAGGCAGAGATGAGATGTCTATGATTTTCTAGAGCTGAAATATTTGTGCTTCAAACTTCCATTTACAATACTTTTGTTTCTTTAGGCATTAGTTATTTTTTAAAATCCTGGGATTTTCTGATAAATGGAATACAAGGGCCACTTTGTGGTCCATGAGAGACTTCAACTTACCAGTGGATTTATGATAACAGGCATCTGTGTGGACTGCAGCCAGGAATGATCCTCTCATGGGCTGAAGATCTTGCCCACAATTTTAGTCTGTGGACTATGAACTCTGCAGCCTCTCTCTCTCTCTCTCTCTCTCTCTAGAGATTGAATTCAAAGGTGTTTTTCTACTTAGTTACACCAAAAGGACTTTTAATTTCTTTTATTTTTTCTTTCTTTTTTAAATTTTGAGACAGGGTCTCATTAAGTTGCCCAAGCTGGCCTTCAACTTGGGATCCTCCTCCCTCAGCCTCCAAAGCCACTGGGATTACAGGCATGTACCACCATGCCCAGTCATCCCACTCTTTTGAGAGATTAAAAAAATCTATAGTGTAGACACATCCAAAGGACTATCTACATGACTCTGACACACCTTATAAAATTCTCAAATTACTTCTCTTATTTACCACAAAGGGTATGTCATGTAGACTCTCATTTGTCATGTAGAGCCATTTGTCCTAGGTCACTGTCTAAAGCTATGGCAGGCAGTCCTGAAGCACAGACTTTGGTCTTCTAACTTCTAGTTCAAAGTCAGCTTACTTTTGACTTCAAAGGCAAAGAAGAATGCTGACTTAACTCCTTCTAGAAGTTCAGCGTGCTTGATTCAGTTGTGCACGGTGTGCACTGCCCAAGAGGCCCTATTGTTCCCCTTCTAAGCTCTCTGCCACAGGACTATAGCTACCAGTGGAAAACGGTGACTATTTCTTCTCAAAAAATGTGTCATTTGTTGTCACAGCCATGCGCCAAGAGCCTTTTATTCCCAAGAGTGCATCACAGGGACTGTCTGTATATGACTAGCATAAGCCCTGTTAGAATTCTACATAGAAGAACTTGAGGGTGAGTGCGGAGCCAGCGATACACAAAATTTGGCATTTTAGTCGATAATATAATCATTCCAGAGTCTGGATTCAATGGAGAAAATTGGATACATTTATTTTTTGAGTACGGAAATTTCCTAGTATCTCTCCTCTCTCTCTCTTTTTTTTTCTTTATTTAAAGATAGAGGGACAGTGAGAGGGAGAGAGAATCAATTTTATTTAGTTTTTCATGTGGCTTTCGTTGCTCACACACTTTGTTGTGTACGTGGTGCTGGGGTTCGAAGCCACGTCCCTGCGCAAGGGAGGCAAGAGCTGTAACCGCTGAGCCACCGCTCCAGCCCCTCCTAGCATCTCTTGAGGTCGGGGCTGCTTCTACGCAAAGTTCCCAAACCCTGGCACTCCTGACCCCGTTCTGCCTCTCTCTTTTCCGTCTCAGCCTTGTAAGCCTCCATCGGGCTGCCTGGACAGTGGAGCTTCCTTACTCGTTAGGAATTCTAATGTGAACTCTTTGCTCCCTTCCTGGTAAGCCAAGATCTGTACTTCTACAATCTGCATGTACCAGAATCCAATATCCCAAATCACTAATAATCGAACAACTTAAGCCGTGTCGAAGATGCGAACAGCACTGTTGCCATAGTGGAATCGTTGGGTATTGGGCACTGCCAGCTCGGGAGTGCCTATTCCTAACAGTAGGGTTTAACCCAGAAAACGAGTCACCGCTGCTGGAAAGAGAGCACTGTTACAGGTGGGGGTGGCAGCAGCCTCGGAAACAGTTCCCAGGGATCCTCGCGGTACTTGTGCCCTGGTGCAGCACTTTCTCTTGAATGTGGACTAGACCTAGAGATTTTCATTTAATAAATAAGACAATAATAATGATGGGTGTCCACTCTGAGATTAGGCCCCAAAGGACTGACATTTTCTCTCTGGCTTGATTTGTGAATTTGCCCTGGTGAAAAAGTCATGAACAATGAGTTTACTGGCAGCCTCCTGCCACTAGCCCCTGAGGAAATGAAATCCTCGGTCAAGTAGCCCACAAGGAACTAAATGTGGCCAACAATCTCAGGAATGAGTTTGGAGGTTGATCTGGACCCTGTAAGTCTTGAGATCAACCACGCATCATGCAAAGGAATTGTCTGGAACCTCGTGAGGGTCCCTCCTGCAGGAGAATGAGCTAAGCCAGGCCTGGTCCTTGCCCAAGAAATTGTGAGATTGTAAATTGGTGTTGTCACTAAGGTTTGGGAGGTGATTCGTTTTGCAGCAATAGATGACTAACCAGGCAGATGAGTAGGGAATTTTTAGAGAAGCAAAGTTTTTCTGATGTCCTATCATTTATAGAAAGGGACCACCTGGGAAAGAGGGCAACCAAAGTCTCAGCTCAAATTAGCAACTCAGGTAGCTCTACTGAAGCATAACTGAGATTAGAGTGTAAACCAAGGCAGGTTTCCGTCTTGCTCTATGACGGAACTGCATTCAGAAGTTCAGATTAGCACGCAGGGAAGGAACATGTAATTGTAGAAAGGAAAAAGAACTGAATGTGTGTTCACGGGAAATCAAATAACCTTTAGAAACTTCACTTTTCCTGTCTAACACTATGGTGGCAATCAGACCAGAAGACCCCAAGACTTCTGAGCCCGTATGCTATGGATGAAGCTTATCTACTTTTAGAGTGACCAGAACATAAAGAAAGAAAAGGAAAAAAATAGCTTTATATTAAAGGTCTAACTTTCTGTTCAGCCTTTCCCTAAAGACTATTTATTTATTTATTTTTTATCAGATACGGCAAGAGCAGTTTTTCAAAATTTTTATTTTTAATTGGTTCTTTTATTAGATATACGTCACATTAATATTATTATACAATGACATAATTACATAATTATAAAAGCATGGAGCTTAACTTGTTCTAATTCAGTCTCCAGTATTTACTATCGGCACCCCTAGCACCCTGCAATTCTTCCCTCTACTCTACTGGTCTTTCTGTTATTTGTTAATAGATTTTTTTTTAATTCAGTGACTTATTGATAAACAGGCTAATGAGATTCACTATGATATGTTCATGTATGAACATGAGAAAGTCTGATTCCTTTCATGAACTTTTTCTATTTCATTCCTCCTTCATCCCTTTCTAAAGACTATTTACTACCCTTGGGAATTCTGAGGTTCCCAGACCTTGTTAGATGCAGATATCAGAATCTATAAGTTGAATAAAAGAAATATCAGATGATCAAAACCAAATCACACGGGGTGGGGGAGGGTTAGTTTGAATGAGTCCATAAAGAAAATACATATGCACAGAGAAGAAAATCCTTGTGACCATGGAAACAGCCAAGAATGCTTAGACAGAAAATAAGAAGCATGAATCATAAAATTAAAAAGTCATAATATAGACCATTAAAATTTTGCTAATTTTCTCATTACACAGCCAAGAAATGAGAAAGTAGCAATAGAATAAGAGATAATAGCTATATTAATATTTCTGACAAATAACTTATATCCAGAATATTTGGAGTACTCTCACAACTCAGACATAAGATTTTCAACCCAATGAAATCATAAATGAAAGATTTGGGCAAACATTGCTCAAAAGAAGACATATTAATAGCAAATAGGGTCATGAAAAGATGTTCATCATCAAGTATCCATTGGGGAAATGCAAGCAAAAACCACATAAAATGTCACTTCACACCCATTAGCGGATCTAAAATTTAAAAGACTAAAAATATACCAAGTAAGAATGAAGAATAGGAGCAACTTAAATCACCTTTTGCTGGTAGGAATGTAAAATTATAAAACCACTTTAAAAAGCTCCTTGGCAGATTTCAAAAAGTAAAATGTGTAATTACCCTATAACCCAGGAATCCCACTTCTGGGTATTTAACCAAAAACAAAGCCAAACAAAATAAAACACACACACACACACACACACACACACACACACACACAAAATCGTGTGTACAGAAAGCTTTATTATCGTCAAAAGCTAAAAGTGACTCCATTGTGCATCTACAAGTGACTGGGTAAACAGAGTCTGTTATATTCATATAAGTAGACTATTACTCAGCCATAAAAACAGAAAAGTAGGTATAAAGGAAAAACAGATGAATTTAAAATCTTTAAGCTTAGTGAAGGAAAAAATATGTACATATTACATGATTCCATTACCATAAGTCATTGAAAATGCAAACTAAACTATAATTACAGAAAGCAGACTAGGGTTTGCGGAAAGCCAAAAGTGGCAAAAGCGATAGATAGTAACGGAACATGAGAAAATCTCTTAGGGTGAAGGATGTCAGCGTCTTGTGTTTTGATTTTTGTGTACACGTATTTGTCAACACTCATTGAATTATTCACTTTAAATGGATGCTATTTATTTCATGTGACTTATACTTCAATAAAGCTGTTTAAAAAAAACAATAACAGGGGCTGGAGCAGTGGCTCTGCAGTTATGGTGCTTGCCTGGCATGTGTGAGGACGTGGGTTCGAACCCCAGCACCACATACACATGAAATGTTGGAGCAAAGAAAGCCACATGAAAAACTAAATAAAATAGATTCTCTCTCTCTTGCTGTCCCTCTCTTTCTTTAAAAAACAAAAAGATTTATTAAAAAAATAATGTGGAAGTAGGATAAGAAGGTAGAAACCTTGCAAGTTTTTCTACAGATCAGGAAAGGAAGCGACTGAGTGTGATTCAAACACGGTAGAGCTTGTAGAACCGGCAGTGAGAGTGAGGTGGATTTGGTCTGGAACTTGGGGAACTTTTACTCCACTTCTAGATTTAAGAGAGGTTTTCATTCAGGCCGCAAATATCTTCATGTGTAACTGCAGTCCACAGTCCCTGTTTTTACGTCCAACCAAACCACACTGACGTTATTTATTCTGCCTTCATTCACTGACTTACTTTCTACAAAAAAAGCCTCCTCCTGAAGCAGGTCCAGGCTGGTCGGGATCTGTGAATGATTCGGCCCTCGGCTCGTTCTTTCTGGTGTCAGCAGTGAGAGACGTAATAAATCCACCAGCACAGATGAGTGCTTTTCCAACTATGTAGGATCGGGATATTTGTGAAAAGGAAGATCAATAGCCAACATGTGACCAGGAGGGGACTAAGAGAATCCAGATATTACCATCATCTCGGGGAGGAAGTCTGTTGACACTTCTTCAGAGCCCGGGATGGGTAACTGACCAAGGAGAGTACTGGGCTCTGGGGAGTTAGGAGTGATCAGTCTTAGTCTATGCCTTAGAAGAAAAGCACTGCTTGAACAGTTGATGAGAGCATTGGTTTGCCTCTCGAGAACAGAATTAAACTTGTACTCACCAACACGTTGAGCAGAGATGGCCTCTACCCCTTAGTGTGTATGTGTGTGCGTATGAGAGATAGGGAGTGTGTGTGTGTGTGCATGCGTGTGTTGGGTGCACACTGTGGATATTTTAGTACCAGTCTCTCCTTTAATACTTCACTGCCCTTCTTCCATCTAACAAGTTGCTAGCTTCATGGAAAATCTGCCTGATTTAAAACCTAGTTGTATGTGAATTGCATTTTGACAGGTATAGCCAATTTCCAAATACCTGCTTTAGCACAGATCAAGAAATAGGAACAGGTAATATTTTATCACTACTTCTAGTTCACACTCAGTTCGTAAAACTACTTGCCGTGAGAGCAAGCCTCTTGAGTCATTCGGACTCAATAGAGCTACTCACTGGGCAATCTTGAGAGTAGGGTTGAATTAATTAGGCAATGGAAAACCTTGCTGGGAATAATGGGGTGCCTGTGTGCATTTGGATAGCTTTGATAGACAGCCCTTGCAAGAGAACAGGAGCTCCAGTGTCAGCTAAGTGAGCCTGGACGTACATAGCAAGTGTGAATTGCTTTTCCAACCTGGGCCTTTGTAACTTTTAATCAGTAAGTGGTTTAAGAAGTTCTAAGAAAGTTTATAGTCCTGAGTTAGATGATGATGCAGATTAGAAAATAGTTATCAGAAATGTTTATAGCTGTTAACTATCTTTTGTGATCAGAGTTATCAGAAACGTTTACAGCTGTTAACTATCTTTCATAATTCGAATAACATACAGAACATTTAAGCATATTAAAAATGTCAACAGGAGGACCTTTGCTGGTGCTGCGACAGTGTCTAGAGTGTGTTCCATTGCTCTGAGAACTGGGTGAAGTTTACAAGAAAGGGTACCCCAGACTGCACATGTATCTTCAGGTCTAAGTACTTCTTGGTTAGTTGTTAAAAGTGCTGCACAAACTGATCATTTCTCCAAGTAAAGAAAATAACCGATATAATACTTCACACTCACAGGGATAATGTGAAGCTCATCTCTCAGGAAAGACAATACTTCTTCATAATAGTTGATAGAATTGTTAGAAATTTTGATTCATGGAATTTGAAATTCTTAGGAATTTTATGCTGGCAGTATCTTACATTATTTTTTGTTGTTGTTACTTAGAAAATCTAAAGTTTGATGTGAGAAGTATTTCTCTCCAGAAACCGAATTATTATATTTTCTAATTCTAATATTCCTGTTATATTGACGCTAAACATACTCGAAGAAAGCTATACCCATTCTCATTTTTCACTCACGCACATTGCTGTGAATAATTCCAAGACAGTGATTGTCTAAATTTGACCTTGGAATGACTGAAATGGCATCATTGATGTTATGGTTTAGATATGAGTTGTCCCCTAGAAGCTCATGTATAAGACAATGTGATAAAGGTCAGACAGAGGTGAAATGATTGGGTTATGACACATTTAACCTAATAACTGCATTAATTCACTGATAGGGAGTAACCAAGTGGCAACCATAGGCAGGCAGGATGTGAAAGAAGGAGCGGGGTCACTGCGTGTGTGCCTGTGGGTTATGGAGTTCCTGGTGATGGCGTTCTCTCTGCTTCCTGATTGCCATGGCCTTAGCTACCTTCCTCCTCCACACAATTAAATAAAGGAAAAACAAAAACCAGATGAAAAAATACAAAATTAACTCTCATTCTCTCAAATAAATAAATAAGCCTAAAAAGGGGTGGGATTTCTGAATTAATGACGTACGAAGGGTCCAAGGGGAGTGCATATGAACTCTTCAACTCAGTCTCGCTCTCTGAAGGTAAACTTAATGCATGGTTGGGCATGAGGAGGAGAATTTGGGGCAGAGAGAGCTAATCCTCAAAGGCTCTGTGGCTAAAGGTAACATGGAATATTTGAGAAATTAAAAGGCAGGGGTACAACAAAGAGGGAAAGTGATTTCAGAAGAGACTTGACAAACAGGCAGGAAACACCTTATGCAAGACTTAATAAACCACAGTAAAAATTGGGTTGTGTACCTAAAAGTAAGGTACACACCAGGTTGTGTACCTGGGCAGCCATAGGCTAAGGGGTAAGGACACAAGAAAACACCAAAATCAAACCAAGCATGAGTCCTGCTCAGTCTTCCCTTTGTGTGGCCTCCGTGCCTCCCCTAGGCTGCCCGGGAGTGAAAGATGACAGGCGTATCACCGATATAAAAACTATCAAACTACATTTGCTTCTCTCACAGCACACGGGAGAGTTTCGTGCATTCCATCTTGTGGTGGGTAGAACTCTAAGGAGGTCCTCCAGATTCCTGAGCCCTGGTTATTCAATCAAACACTAATCTAGGTACTGCCACAAAAGGATTTTGTAGATGTCATTAAAGTCATAAATCAGTCGACCTGAAGATACAGAGATTACGCAAGGAAGCCTGACATGAGCCCTGTAAAAGCTGAATTTTCTTCTGCCAGTCAAAGAAAGAGAAATTTGAAGCAAAAGGGGAGTGGGATGTGAGGATTTTTTTTCTTTTAATAAAATGGAGGGGTCACCTGGCAAAGACCTGAGAACGACTTTCAGAACCTGAGAAAAGAACCTGGCTGACAACTCGCAATACCTCAGAGACCTCACCCTACAATCACAGTGAAATGAATTCTGCTATTAATCTATGACCTTGGATGAAAATCCTTCCCCAGAGTCTCCTGAGAGGATGCAGACTGCTCAGCACCGTGAGGACAGCCTGCAAGACCCTGAGCAGAGAACTCAATCACACCACACTCAAACTCACTGAGGCCACTTGCTAAAATCCTGAGTCCTGACCCTATTCCTACAAAGTGGAGATGATGATCCCTCTGTTCTCATGGGGTTGCTGTGTGGAATGATGTGGTAAGTGTTCAGTTGTGTTATAAATCAAAGGTTTAATCATGATCCAGAAATGCAATACACATCTATTTCTTAATTTGGAGAAAATATAAGCATATATTGTGTTTATGTACAGTTTTCTCTTCACATCCACAGATCCTGCATCTACAGATTTGGCAAACAATGGACATTGAATGTAATTAGGCCAATGATAGTTGCTAGTTGCTTCTGTACTGAACATGCCCAGAAGCTTTCTTTCCATAATTCCCTAAACAAATTAATATAATAATTGTTAGCATAGCATTTACATTGCATTAAATGCAACATGTGGTCTATAGATAATTTAAATTACACACGAGGATGTATATAGGTTTTATTTAAACACTACATATTTTATATAAAGAACTTAAGCATCTGTGGTTTTGGGTACCTGTAGGGGGTCCTGGAACCACTCTTCCAGGGATACTAGGGGATGACTGTACTCATTAAATATAAAATATACTATACTATAATATACTGCAATATAACTATACAATCTTTGCTTCTGTTAGCTGATATTAAGGCACTTGTTATGAGTACTTTGAACAAAAGGATGTCACCAAATTCCTACATGGCTCATTTGCGTTCAGAAATGAAGTTTCATTTCTGATGTTTTCATTTCTGATGTTTCATCTCATGATGTTTTGCATGTACAATGAATGCCTTTTTCTTTTCTTTCTTTCTTTTTTTTTACAGTAGAATGAGAGAGAGAGAGAGAGAGAGAGAGTGAGAGTGTGAGTTATTTTGTCTGGTTTTTGCTTTTCTGACATTTGGTTGTGTGTGTGGTGCTGGGAATCTAACTAGGATTCTCATGCATGCCAGGTAAGTGCTCTACCACTGAGCCACCTCTCAAGGTCCATAATGCGTTTTTTTGTTTTTTTGTTTTTTTGTTGTTGTTTTTTGCATATGTTGCTGTGATGTTTCCAGGGGAATGGAGAGAGAAAAGAATAGTGGAGAGAGAAAAGAATAGAAGTCAAAGAGATGCTCCAGCAGAGTGGTGTTGAGGCTCCATCTGAAGGGCTAGAACTCCTTAGATCCTCATGCAGAAGGACCAATTTGCTATCAGTGTGACAGGATTGCGGGTACATCTGTGTTCTGTTAAGAGGTCTGGTTGTGTACAAGTTTCTCTAAATGATGCATGACCTTGGATCTTGAAACACACTCTGCATGTGTCCTGCTGTGAGCAACCGAATGAATCAGTTGTTCAAGTCTTCTGAATAGCCTATGCTGGAAAGCAGGAAGTGTTCCTTGAGAACATATTATTATTTCCACAATACCAAGCATAACACTTGGCTCATTAGATGTTTATTGAGTTGAATGAATCATCATTAGCAAACGGAAGTCTGCATAAGTCTGTCTCCAAACTTTTTCTTTTAAGTGGCCATCTAGCTCAGGAAGTTTTGTGCCATGATCACTTTGGGGAGTCTGGAGAAAGCTACAAGCCCCTGCTCAGAATAAATTGCTAAAATCCAATGTAAAATGCTCAAGACTACAAAAGAAAATTAAATTGCAAGAGCCCGTGACAGGCCCCAAACCTCTATTTTTTAATAGATTTGCAACACTTCATAATAACAACACTAATAATTCTAATAATGAACCTTGCTATTAGTACTGTAATTCATCGCTTAGATTCCAATTCATGAAATTGGTTAATCCTCTTCAGAGACTTCTTGGGTCCCCAAGTTCTAGGTCAGAGTTACTACTCTAATCAGGGCTACATCGTGCGGTTTAAATCTGTGTGAGACCGCGGCAACCAAAGTGTAGAGATTAAGGGGGAAGAAGCACATGCTCAGAAAACTGGGTAATGGATGATCACATGGTACCTGGCTTCACCGGATCAACACTGAGGTCTTAATCTATGTTTTTTTTCTTTCTTTTTTCCAAAAAGATGTTAAGTGAAGGGTAGAAGGGGAAGGGCTGTTGGTCACATGCTCTGAAAGGCACTCAGAAACTAAAGCTGAAAGAATCAGTGAAGTTGGTGGCCTAGATACATCTCATACTCAAGAAATACTCATCTGATATTAAAACACTGGGCTTTGGACAAAAAACATATGATCTGGAATGTAGCAAGAGCCTGAAAAATATTTTTTAAATATCAGAAATCTAACAATGAGAGGAAGGACTCAAGGTGCCTCAACAGAGGTGTCCTGTGCACAGCTCTGCCACAAAGGAACAGAGCAACAAGGAAAACGTATATTCTGAGGAGAGTGGTGGAAGGACAGCACTGGAAGTCATGAAGAAAGTGACAAGAACTCCAAACAGCGGAGTCAACAAGCCAGCCTAGAGAGAGAGAAAACCAGACTGCAGCTCCAACCCTTGCTCCTGCCTGGGGGAGCTCCTCACTGCTGGGAGAGCCAAAGCAAGAAAGTACTGGCCACCAAAATCATAGCAACTGACAGCCCCAATGGCAGAAGAACTCCACAGTCCCCACAGGCTCTGAATTCAGCTTGGGTAGCTGGCTAGTCTGAGAGCAACTGCTGTGTTCCAAAGAAGGAGCTCACATTGGGCCTCCCAATCCCCAGAACCTACGCTGCTATCACAGCTACTGTCAGATGCATCTTGACTTAGAACCTTGCAGGTGGCCCCTGACACTGCCAGTAGCCATGAGGCCTGCATGCCCATGAACACTGCATCTTTAATACCAGTGCTTTGTAGAACCACAAGCCGGGGACTTACCCATGGTTGCTCCACAGCAGGTAGGGAAATTTCCTCCCCAGCCCACAGCCTTGGAGCTGCAGCTGCTGGTGCAGAAAGCCCAGATTCACCCACACTTTTCCTGAAGGTCCTGGGAAAAATTCCAACCATGTTCTGCAGTTCCAGGAACATGGTTACCAATGTCCCAAAGCCAGCACCATATACACGCACCCTGTAGGAACTAGGAGAAGACCACTCTATGACACACTGACTTGGAATTGCAGCAACTGGTGAATAAAGCTCCAGTATTACTTAAGCTTGTCCTTCAAGATTAAGGGAAGTTCTCACTGGTGTCCTACGGATCCAGGATCATGAATACCAATACTGCAAACCTCAGCCCTACCAGTGCTTGCCCGCATAACCTAGGGACATTTCCATACATGTCCTGTGGATCGAGAACCACTGATTTCAAAACCATGAGCACCAGCACCATCTAATCTTGACATGCAAGACCAAGAAAAGATCTCCTCAGTGTCTCACACCTCCAGGAGCAGGGATATAAGTGCCACAAAGCCTAGCATTAGCTGTACATGCCACAGAAGACCTAGAGAAGGTCTCTTCCAGAGGCCACAGACTTGGAACTGCATCTGCAGGTGCCAAATGCCCTGGCATCTCTTGCACCTATCTACTAGGACCTGGACAAGGTATCATCTGGGTCCCACAGTGCCAAGAAAGTACTAGCTCCAGCTCCACTCTCAATTTCCCTGCAGTACATAGGGTAAGTCCCGTTTATATGGCACAGTTTCAAGCTGTATCATTAACTAAGCTTAACTCACAGGATCTTGGGAAGATCTTATCCCATCCTGTGGCTCCAGAACTGTGGCTGCTGGTACCATGTGGACAGGGATCTCACACATTCATCCTGAGGGATCTGGGGAAGGTTTCCTTCATGTCCTGTGGCTTGGGGACCATAGCTGCTGGCTCCACAATGCATCGGTGTCACTTGTCTTTTCTCCAAGAGACCTGGGAACAGTCCTCCACATATCCTGCAGCTCAGACACGATGGCAGCTATTTCCACCAGACCTAATGGTATCAACACCCAACTGTGTGGGGCCTGAGGACATGCATTTTTGGAAGCCAATGTACACAGAAAAGTCATGCAACTACTATCACAAGCAGGCTTTTGGTCTGATAGAGGGATAAGTTGATCAAAGTACAGGTTGAACAACCATAATCTGAAAATTCTAAATCCAGAATTTTCTAAAATCTGAAACTTTTGAAGGCAAACAATACTCCACCATGGGAAAATTCCGTGCCACAAAATTCTTATTCCACACATAAAATTATTTAAAATATTGTATAAACTTACCCTCAGGTGATGTGCATTAGTTGTATATGAAATATCCATGAATTTCATATTTTAGACTTGGGTCTCAATCTCAAAATTTCTCAATTTGCACACTCCAATATCTGAAAAAAAATTGGAATTTGCAACAATTTTGGTCTCAAAAAGTTTGGATAAGAGATGCTCAACCTGTAATAGCTTTATAATTTAATAAAGCTCCAAGCCTTGGCAACATCTTTACATGAAGGAGGGCATTGGTTATCCTTGCAGGCTGATGTGAATTCACCACTTAGAAAATTAAACTGCTTGTTACACCAATTGACTTGAAATGAGGTTGGTGCATTTGTTTGGGAAGGCTTTTTAGTTGGAACGCAATGTGACCTACATACAGCACATGGATGTCTTCTGTGGTTTCTGCTGCAGGGCTAGTGGCCTTTGTTGTGCAGCATTGTGCGTCACACATGGTCCTTCGGTTCTTTTCTCCACATGAGACATTTTCTCCAGTTCTATAGTACTGTTTTGAGCATTAAAACAGACCTGACATACTGAATGGTTTGTTTGTTTTAGAAAGTGTATGAAGTGTTACAAAGGAATAGTTTTGTACAGACTAGAAGTACATATGAAAATCTTTGTGCATTGTATTTTTAGTTATTGCAATTATTAAAGATATTAAAAATGATTTCTTGAATACTAAGAAGGGACAATGGAATTTCAGTTGTAGTCTGTCTGTAAATACTATAAATCTTGACTGTTAATGACAGAAATATCTGTCTATTTTACTTATAGTATTTATTTTTCCTTGAAAACATGGTGCATAAAAAAGTATCTGGATGGAGTATTGCAGAATAGAAAAACATAAATGAAACAAAAAAACTACTGTGTGGTGTTGAAGGTCGCTGTGTGTATGTTAAATTCCTACTGTCATAATTTGGTGGGTTGCTTCTTTTTCAGTAAGTTTATATGGGTTCACGTATGTGAAAACTTGGCATATTCAGCAGTTTGCTATTTTGTCTTCAAATATCTATGTAAATCTAAATATTTGCACTTGGGTTTCTATTATATGGATGACTTCTTAAAGGTAGTGTTGGCTAATGTCATCTGTTCATGAATCCTGGCTACAGATAAAATTGTTGGGTTTTTACTATTATTTTAATAGAATCATACCTTCATTTGGAGTTCTCAATAATAATTTGCCCTAATTTTCTTTTGTACATAACTATATCTTTTAATTTTAAAAGACATCTAACACATCATTTTCCTTTCTCCATCATATTTTGAATTAATTGTTCTCTGTGCATCAGGGATACAATGGAATAATTTGTACTGAAATTATTCTTGGAAGATAATAGCACTTTCTACTGATTTATTTAATAGACAAGCATGTTTCCAGTTCTGAAATAAATGTAAATCACCCAAGGGTATGATGACCTACTGAATGACTTTACTCATGAATCTTCTTTGTTATAAATTCTTAAGGACTTGAAAGTTTGCAGTTTCAACTGCTGTGGAGTTTAAAAGGAAATGTTGAAACTTTTCTAGTTCTTCAAAATCCAGGTTGAGGCATTTATAAGAACTTAGTAACTGTGCACTATGCTATACTTTTCAGTTTTCTTGTAAGAAAATGTAGAATCTAAAATATATAATTTTAGCATGAAACACAGCTACTCACTTTATTTTTGTTATGGTTTAGATTTTAGGTGTCTCCCAAAAGTTCACGTATGAGACTGTGCAAGAAAGTTTAGAAGTGGAACAATGGGGTTGTGAGAGTTTTAACCTAATCGGTGTGTTAGTCATCCGATGGAATGAACTTGGTGGTAACAGTAGGTTGGGAAGGCATGACTGGAGGGCTGGACCATTGTGGGTATGCCTTGGGGTTTGTATTTTGTGAACTGAGCTTAGTGTCTTTCTGCTTCCTGAGCCAGTTTCCTCTGTCTCACGTTTCCGCCATGGTGTTCTGCCCCACCTTGGGCTCAGAGTGATGGAGTTGGCCATTTATGAACTGATACCTCTAAAACCGTGAGCCTAAAATGAACTTTTTCTCCTCTGATTGCTCTTGTCACGTCTTTTGGTCATAGCAATGAAAAATTTGCTTAAAACAATTGTCCATCAAAAATTCACAGCCACATTGTATAGAATTGGTGACATCAGAATGTTAGTCAGCTTTTTGTTGCTATTATGAAAATACCTGACAATAATGACTCAAAGAAGAAAGGCTTTATTTTGGCTCATAGATTCATAGGTTCCAGCCCACAGTGGACTGGCTCTGAGGAAGAAACACCATGGTGGAAGAATGTGGTAGAGGAAAGCTGCTTAGCTCATAGTAACCAGAAAGCAAAAAGAAGAGAAAGAGGAAAGGACCAGGGATAAGACATAGTCCCCAAGGGTATGTCCCCAGTGACCTACTTCCTTCAATCAGACCAGGGACAAGACATAGTCCCCAAGGGTATGTCCCCAGTGACCTAATTCCTCCAATCAGACCAGGGATAAGATATAGTCCCCAAGGGTATGTCCCCAGTGACCTACTTCCTCCAATCAGACCAAGGACAAGACATAGTCCCCAAGGGTATGTTCCCAGTGATTTCCCAAAAGCCCAGCTCTGCACATTGCTGCACTGAGGATCAAGCCTTCCACACGTGAGCCTTTGGGGGACATTCCACACCCAAGCCATGACAATGATAGATCAGTGAATTATTTTTGCTTCACTTATATGGGCTGGTATACATTATACATTTTTGTCATTCAAAAATTATCTAAAGAAGTTTATAATAAACTTACAGAATAATAAACTTCACTGTGTAAAATAAAAGAACAAAGTTTAATTCATCTTTCTTTCCACTAACAAAAGAATTCCAGGTAAACTATTACAATAATATATAAAACATAATTGCAACCTTCCTGCAAGCTAAAAGGAAAACATGAAGTATACAATGCCGTGTGGCTTTCTCTGTATAATAAAGTTAGGAATGAATTTAATCTAGGCTTTTTAAAATAAAAGCATAGACTCATTAATCATTTGAAGAAATTATAAGCAAAAATGCTTAATATATATTAAAGTATATCCAAAAATGTAATTGTACTGTTTACTTTTTTATCAAAATAATTTAAAAATCTCTACAAATTCATTCCTAAGGATATTGTGCACAGCAGAACAAATATTTCTTGGATAGAATGTCTATTTTTAATACACTCTTGAAATGATCTTATAATTTACTACCAAAGATCTATTTTACAAAAGCTATAGTAGTTTCAAAGGTCATGGAAAGTTTAATTGACTGGTCATATTGAAGACAATGCACTATAAAAATTTATATATGGTCACTTGATTGTCTCGCTTTTCTCCATACTGTCATTGCAAAAATAGCATAGGTTGCTATAATAAATGAGTATTTGTGCTGGTAATGGTATATGAGCATATATATATATATATTATATATATATACATATGTGCATTTAAATATATAAACATATATAGAATATACATGCAGATACATATATGTGTGTATATGTGTGTACTGATATGTGAGTATAGATCTTTCATAATTCTCTGGTAATCCTATGTGTATACAGAATATATAATATTGAAATAACTTATATGACATACTTAAAATACATGATGCAGTATAGCTTAGAAATTGAAAGAATAATAATTTTAACAAAAATGAGTGTAGATTTAACAGAAATTGTACTTTACTGCAACTAATGCAATAACGCCAGTAATGTATATATTGATTTAATCCTTACAAACATGCTATGTGGTCATTATATTTTAATTTTTTATTTGTAGTTGCTTAAGATACGAATAAAAATCAAGCTTAGAACAATAGGATGACTTCAGGTCACATGACTGCTGCATCTAGAATTCCAGCCTAATGCTGCCTGATTCTACAACCCATGTGTCTCTCTCCCTTTTTCTTTTCTACCTGTCCATCTCTCTCTCTCTCTCTCTTCTTTCAGAGTAGAAAATAATAGCTGGAGAATAATGGCAGCACACTTCAACCCCTGACCACTCGCCTTCTTTGAACACTTCTCTGGCAGCGATCAGCGTGTCCTACATGCTAATGCCTTGACTGGAATCTGTAGGCCTACTACCTGACTGATGAGTTTCCTCAACTCTTTCTAATAGTAGATCATATCCCTGTAGTTGCCGAATGAAAGAGCTGCTGTTTCCAGGGAGCTGTGATTTTAAAAACTTTCTGAAGTGAAAACTTCAAAAATGGTTCAGTTCTTTCTAGGGGGAAAAATGCCTTTGAGTGCTGCTCCCAAGCCATTGAGTGGATAGTAAATAAAGGAGAATACAGGCAACTTTGCAAACGATGGGTTCTCCACAGATGCTGCCCTCTGAAAAGAGTTCTAAAAGCATCCCCCAACCCCTCTCCACCCGTGGGTGACAGGTTGAGCTGGACACCGTGTGGTCACAACCACAGGATGCTGGGCACCTCTCCTCAGAAAACCTTTTTCCTATAACTGCTTTTGGAATAGGTAGAGTGCTTATAGCCAACGATGTCTTGCCTGATGCTTATTCTTGAGATCTACTCTGATTAAGGAATGTGCTGTGTTGTATTTCTTTATTTAATACTTAAATATCTTAATTTTATTTGATGTTCCTACATGTCCCACTCATAGCAACTATGGGAAATTAGATAGGCATCATAGAATGCTTGCTTATGTTATTCTCTATAGCTCCACTGGAAACCACAGTGGGTGATCTGCAGACCCCTGAATTGTCCGTGTGTTCTGGACACACCCCAGTTCTCACCACATTCAAGTGTGGTCAGACTCAGAAATGAAATAAAACCCCATGGTCTTCACTGAGTTGCAACAGAAAACCACAGCCTTTTATTTTATTTTACTGTAGTGACTTAAACTAACTAAACAGAACATTTGACTACTTTTATTGGGAATAAAAGGTATGGTATTTACCATACAATTGTATTGATATTTTCATTGTGCTATTGCATATTATAATAATGTAATTGATTTCGCAGTCATTTTATTGGTTTGGCTTTTCTAAATATTTTCCAGTATCTCTGGAAATAAGGCCCGAGTACATTTTATCAGATACAGAATCTAAGTAAGATTGCAGTTATCTGTTAATGGCCTTCCTTATAAAAATATAAAAAGTTCATTTGACAGCTATGTTGAAGAGGATTAGCTACAATCTCAAATAGGTTTGGAGTATAAAAATCCTATTAAATGGTTCTGTTTCTGCTTAGACTATATTAGATATCAACAAAGCATAACAGAGCACTCACTTTGCTGGTGGAACACAGACTTTGTTCTTTGTATCAGGGCTGAAGTGTTGGAAACATAAGCCAGCATTCTCGCTGGGCTGCTTTTACTCAATTGTGACATTCCTCCAAAATTTGCCAAAGGAAAAGAAGTCTAGTAATGAGAGGAAAATTGAGAATGTGTGCCTGGTTCCCAGCTATGAAGGTTAAATCTCAGGAAGGGCATGAGGCTGTATCTGTCGCACAACAATCTGCACCTTCCAGCCAGGCTGCTCCAAGCAGGAAGGAGAAACGTAGCTACCTTATGTGTTCCAATAATTATATTTGAGAATGGTTCTTCAAAGGTGTCTTGCCAGCTTATAAGATTGCTTTGAGGAGGCTTTAAGTTCACTTTGAGAGTTAGAATATAATAGTTAGAATATAATTTTAATGGTAACACAGCTTTTACTTTTTCTTTGGTGGGTCATCTTGTAACAGTAGAAGTCCATCTTCATCCTGATGGCTGGAGAAGTGCCCCCTAATGCTGTGTGTTGAAGCCGTGGTACCCATCCTGTGCACGATGAGGAAGTGGTAGAACTTTGAAGAGATGAGCCTAGTGGGAGTGCTCCAGTCATTGCAGATGTGGCCTTGAAGGGAAAATTGTGACTCCAGCCCCTTCATCTTCCCTTTTACTTCCCAATCACAACATGAATGCTTTTACCATAAGCTGCAGCCTTCACAGGCATCAAAACGATGGAGCCATTCATTCACTAGCTGAAACCTCCCAAACTGTGAGCCTTTTCTCTTTATAAGCTGATTATTTCAGGTATGTGTTATAGTAGTGGAAAGCTGACTAGCACAATGCCTTCAATGTTTATCATAAGCTTTTCATTTTCTGTGAATTGGGAAAACCACATGTTACATAAAAGAGAAGGATATTTTGAATGGTAGATGACTCTGGTCAATCAACTCAGCCTATTATGCAAAAAAAAAAAAATTCTTGCCTCTAGTCTCTGTGTTAGCCCTGGGAACACAATAATGGGTATAACAAATGTTGTCAAGTTGCTTATAGAGTCCAGCACTTAATGGTTTTCCCAAAAGACTCTGAAGAGTCCTGTCCAAATTCGAGAGACTCCTTTTGATTGCCAAGGCCAGCCAGAAACAGTCATCCGTGCTTTCGGGGTAGCTTTGGGTCCCTTCCTCCCACTGTTCACACATAAACCAAGCATAGTTTAGGGTTTTGAACTTTGAAGGAGAAAGAAACATTAACAGAACTTCCAGGGACAGGGATGTTAGTGCTGCACTATAAAATGCTCTGAAAGCTAATACGTCAAATGGTGACATCTGAGAAATGTTGTAGAAATGATCTGTCATCTCACCTCTGGCCCCAACAGCAGGCCACGTTCACTATAGCGCGTTTTCAAACAAGTTTCATACAGCAAATTTTCTAGACACCCCAGCTCTGGGCAGTATATCCTTTACACTTATTTTTTGGCTCTGTTATGTTAACTTAAGAATATCCTGAAATTGAACTTTGTGTGTCTTCATTCTCTGGAAAATCATGACCTGTGCTTCCAAAGTTCTATCTGATTTGTGGACTAAAAATAAAAAAGGCCATAAGGAATTTGTTAAATTTTTTTTCTGTTCTCTTTTTCTCTTCTCTTCTAATGACTCTTGCCTTTAAGTAGCCATATCTTTCCCTTCTCCCAAATTGGTTTTCCAAATAACTCTTTGTTAACCTACTGTCATGATACTCAGAGGTAGAGAATTGAGATGGAAAAAGTAGGTTGCTGAGAAAGAAAAAAAAATCATCTTTTTAAATTTTTTTTTATTTTTGAACAACCATACAAATTTTTAACAAAATAATATAAAATGTGTATAGATTCTGGATATTACAATTACCCCCAGGAGTGCCCCCCCAATTACCCACCCTTATCCCTCCCTTCCCCTTCCCACTATATCTCTAAAGAAAGTATTAGGTTGTAAAACATTACATCTTATCTGGATTTAACACATGTTAATAGACCAACTTTCTCACTGTCCAGGGTCTAGTCCCCACCTCCACAGATGAGTGGAGACAATCAACCCTTAGTTCTCTGGGTTAAGCTGATTTTACTCAGCATAATTTCTTCCCTAGCCATCCATTTACCTTCAAAGGCTGCAATATCATTGTTTCTAATTGCTGTGTAATATTCCATGGTATAAATGTACCACAGTTGTTGGATCCATTCATCCAGTGAGGGACATCTGGGTTGTTTCCATAGCCTAGCAATAGTAAATTGAGCTGCTATGAACATAGATATTGCTGTGTCACTATAATGTGCTGATTCTAAATCCCCTGGAAAGAGTCCCAGGAGTGGAATAGCAGGGTCGTATGGTGGGCTCATCCCTAGTTTCTTGAGGATTCTCCATACTGCTTTCCAGAGGGGCTGTACCAGTCTGCAGCTCCACCAACAGTGTGTTAGTGTGCCTATCTCTGCACAGCCCCTCCAGCATCTATCATCTTAAGAGAAAAAATTGATATGAGCAGTGGTAAATGATAACTTGAAAACGGTTTCTCTAGGCACCAATGATCAATTCATCAAGTTTCTGTTTCTTCTATTTCAAATGCTTTGAAGTTTTTATAGTTAATGTTAGAACAAGGTACATATAAGGGCTGGAGTGGTGGCTCAGTGGTTATGGCTCTTGCCTGGCATGCACAAGTACCCAGGTTCAAAACCCCAGCACCACATACACAGTAAAGTGTCAGAGCAACGAAAGCCACATGAAATACTAAATAAAATCGATTCTCTCTTCCTCCCTCTTTTTATCTCACATCTCTCTTTTTAAAAAAAGTGAAAAAAGTACATAGAATAAATCCTAGCATAAACAAATTTTTTAAACAAGGGCACAAAGACCATGTATAACAAAGGATAGTTTTAACAAATGGTTCTCGGACAGGTGAATCCCTATCAACAGAAAACAGCAACAGCAACAACTGGATTCACTTAGATCCTCAACCTTGCACCACACAAAAATATTAATCCAAATCTAAATGTCGGAGTTAAAACTGTAAAATTTCCTTGAAGAAACAAGAAGAGAAAATACTTTGACTGTATGCTTGTCAAAGACATCTTAGTTATAGCACCCAGAGAAAATTCCATAAAGAAAAACGTTATAAATTAAACTTTAACATTTTGCTCTTCCAAAGACATATTTAGGAAAATCAAAAGATAAGACATATATTTGTGTATCATAATTATAAATCAAATATGTGATAAAGGGTTTGCATTTAGAATGTAAAAGAACTCCTCCAACCCAATGACATTAGGAAACAGTTAGAATGGTTAAATATTTCTATAGGTATTTCATTAAAGAAGGTAAAAGATAAGAAGACCCTAAGAAGATGGTTATTGCTGTTGGTTATTATGGAAATGCATATAGAAAGCACTCTAAGATTCCACACCCACTGGAAAGCTTATCCTAAATACTGAAAACAC
The DNA here is from genome assembly GCA_004027875.1 of Aplodontia rufa. Lineage (NCBI taxonomy): Eukaryota > Metazoa > Chordata > Mammalia > Rodentia > Aplodontiidae > Aplodontia > Aplodontia rufa. The sequence continues at coordinate 1,352 of PVKS010000741.1, read as the reverse complement.
TTAATGTCATTTAGAATACCAGGAATGTATATATTCCCTTAGATGGGGATGCAAACTGCTATAACTTTGGGTAACACTTTGGCAGCTTCTTAAAAGTTAAACAAGTTCTTACCATACAACCTGGCAGTGCCTACCCAAGAGAAAATAAGAATGTAGGTCCACACTAAGATATAGGTGCGGATGGTCCTAGCAGCATTACTTATGAGAACCCAATCCTGGATCCACTCCTGATATCCATCTACTAGCAAATATGATGCAATATTACCATTACTTAGTAATAAAGAGGAATGAAACTATCTATACAAAAACATACATGAATCTCAAGACTCTCTGCATGAAAGTTGTCAGACCTAAAAAAAACACTATATGCCTGTGTTTAAATGAAATTTCTGGAAATGCTAAGGTTGTAGAGACCGAAAGTAGATCAGGAGTTACTTAGGGATGGTGGGGGGATAAGAATTGACTGTAGTAGTTATAAGAGAACATTTAGGGTGACGGAAGTGTTCAAAACTCAAATTGTGGTAGTGGTTGCACAGCTACATAAGTTTAATAAAGCTCACCAACTATTATAATTACAGTTTTATGGTGCATAGATTATACCTTAATAAAAATATTAAATTAAAACTATGCCAAAGGCAATTCTTTATGAATATTCTGGTTTATAAACTCTCAAGAGGGTGCGAACATTGATGGCCATTAGGATGACACAATTACAGAAAAGCGTGATTGTTCTACTTCTGTCTGTAAAAATTACTGCAAAGGCCTAAGATTACCATTGTGTGCTAACTGGTAGCAAGTAAATCTCAGTGGATAATTTTCACATAAACTAAGTGCAAGGAATGTTTTCACTCTCCTGGTTTCTCTGGAAATTTATGCGGTAAATCAAGGAATTTATAATAGGTTTTTTTCTCTTGTGTTGTGTCATCAGGGATGATTTTCATCTGTCAGAAACTGATTCTGAAGGGTTAAGTGCAAATTATCTGCCCATGAATCGCTGACGAATCTTGAATGATAACTGAGAAGGACCAACGAGCATAAATCTAAGTTTTAGAAATAAACTCAAAATAAAGATTAAACCTGGAGAGGAATTTGTTTTCCTCCTCAAATGCCTCGATTTCGTTTTGTCTCATTCTAGCGGAGGGCCCATCAAAGCAGGTATGAGGAAGGGAAGCACGGAGAGAAGGGAATGTCTTGGATAATGTTCAACAATAAGGAATGCAACTTATTTTTCTTTTAAGATCTTTCATTACTGGTTTCTTGACATGTTGCTTTATTTAGCTGTCTTAATTCAGTAAAACAAACTAGATCCATTTTCAAATATCGGGGCCCTGTCTTGTCATCGAATGACCCTT